>CACRXK020009350.1:0-19265 GCA_902702795.2 Paramuricea clavata
CCATTTTACTTGTTGTGTACATGTTGTAGAGATCGTATTACACAAGGCCATGCTACATTGTCGTGTTCTTGTAGATTAAAATATTAAATAGGTATAAACAGTGTTATTAAGTAGCGATCTGATTAATATATAAAGTCTACATGCCACAAGAAGCATAAACAAAGTATAAACACACTGAAACTGCCTGTATTAAGCCGCAATATTTATATAAATTGACGGAAATATTATGTAAATTTCGTCTCGTATTATTATACGTCTTATACGCGTACCCGCCGATATTATAGCATGCATGTGCGTACAGACGCACAATCCACCGTCGTATACAACAGTTTACAGTTATAATGCTATATCTAGTTAAAATAGAATATATATCTCTTAAGTTAAGGCCGTACAAAAGATTTTTGTCTTCTCTCGAACGTACTTCAGGATTCCGCACCAAAATTTCGTGCGAGGAAGGCTGCTTATGTTAATATTCACAACGCTCAATAAATCTTTAATAAAAAGCTTCGGTAGACCATTACTCGCTTGTTTAAATCAGCTTCAATATCTTTGACATTTTGTCGATCGTCATGCTCTAAAGCAGCCTTTACAGTTTCATAAATACTAACAGACATGGCTGGTATTAGTTCAGAATTTCCGATAGTAAATCTTCCCATTGAACTTTAATAATTTGCGGTCAAGCACAAAGTAGCGATCAGAAGGGGCCCGAAACGTCCCTTTCCGTGCACTAATGAAGCCTGAACGGTATGATCGATCAAAAAAATCCAGCCAATGGGAATTCAGGATTGTTTTGAATTAGCCAATCGGATAGCCTGTATTCGAGCCCCTGATCGCTTTAGCGATCAGAACTCCCCACAGATCGCGCAAAAATCTTGATAGCCAATCAGATGGCTGGAATCTGACTCAGAGCGTGCAAAACTCATGCGTAAGACCGCTTTTCTGCGCGTTCATGTTCGAAGGCCTTGCTACTGAATGATATTTCAAAACTGGACTGTTAAACTTTCAATACATTACACTGCGCGAAGTTTGATAACTGGACTGCTATTTTAATTTAACAATTTTCCATTTTTCTGGCCAATTTTTACCTTAGTCGCGTGATCGCTCTGATCACCCCTAGATCCGCCCCTGCGATCATAGCAGAACTTAGTACAACTGTATAATAAACTGCCACATGACATGTGAAACTCGATCACTACATTGTCAGAAACTCTTCAGTAAAACGTTCATATTAATCAATCCGCTAAAACATAACATAATATAATTATGTCTTTTTGCACAAGTGAATATAACAAATCCTACAACCTGATTGGTCAAATTTGAAGTATTAAGATGTTTTATTATATAAACATAAGTGTTATATAGAGTTTTTGGCCACACGTATTTAAACACACGTAAAGAATACGATATTTTTACGTGTGAAAATATCATTTGTTGTAAAACGCACTGTCACGGACGTTTTATTGTTTTTCACTGAATTTTGTTTATATAATAAACAGAAAAATACATGGGTGCTTGGAAATACCAGATTTATTTCGCGTTCGCTGCGCTCACTCGTGAGATATCATGTTCAACACTCGAAATAAATCTGGTATTCCCGCTCACCCATGTATTATTCTCTATTTATTATATACCAATAGTCAAAGTCCCCTTTTTCTAGTGTTTTATTGGTCGAGAGCATATCACGTGAGAGTGACGAAATTAGGCTGTCTCCCTCCTAACAGCGCGAGAGGGAAATAATCAGCATGAGCTCCACCTTTGAATTTACTATATGAGTAAATTCTTAAACACGTCCGAATTTATCATTATGATAAATTCGCGGCAAATTTTGAATTTATCATAATAATAAATTCGCGGCACCTAACACTAACCCCAACCACTAACCCCTAACCCCTAACCCCTAACCCTCATTTTTTTAACTTTTTAAATTTTTTTAACTTTTTTAAAAACTTTTTTTGCTTTTCAAAACTCTTTTAAAACTTTTTTAAAAACTATTTTTTTAAAAAACATGAAAAACTCCCCACCTCCGCGCGACCAGCCTCCATTCTAGTGCCATTACATTTATAACAAGAAACCTTGTGCAATGATTGTGGTTTTATGATTAACTCTATTGATAAATTCGAAATGTGCCGCGAATTTATCATAATGATAAATTCGGACGTGTTTAAGAATTTACTCATATAGTAAATTCAAAGGTGGAGCTCATGTTGGAAATAATACGTTATCGCCCGGCGAAAAACGAAAAAAAATCACGTGCGCCATCACGTGAAGATGCGACTTTTGGACATGCCTAGTAATTGCAGTGTTTAATTTAACGTTTTAACAATTAAATATTTCATGTATTTACGTTCATTTGTTCTTAAATTTGTGTTTCTTTGACTACTGATATATAATAAAACACTTATTTACTGAGACCTCAGGAAAGCAAGGCCGGCGAGGGGGGGGGCAAAATACCCGGGGCCCGGAGTGCTCAGAGGGGCCCGGAAATCTCGGTAAAATGTTCGTATATTGTTTATCATCGGCAATTTCCAGAGGGACAGGGGCCCATGTTCACAATATGTTTCCCTCGGTCTCAATATATAAGTGATAAATATTCACCTACAGGTGAATATAACAAAAACCAAAATTTGCAAAATAGCGGCTAGCCATTTTGTGAAAGTTTACTGATATTAAAATAAATTCAGTGCCAAGTAACACAAAAGACTTGTGTTAAAATACTAAAACAATTATTCGCGTCAGGCTCCGATCGGTAATTATTGAGGAATATTCACCTCGACTTCGTCTCGGTGAATATTCCCCGATAATCACCTCCCCTTCGGCGAATAACAATATAAATATATGCTATCTTAAGCCAGTACCCGAGCCGACAATTTCAAAAAGAATAAGACAAAAAAACACAATCCGAAAATTAGCATCTTGAAACTGAAAATAATAAGTTGTTGGGATGATCGAACTTTCCGAGGGATTGAAGTTAGCTCATTTAAATATACTATCCCTACGAAATACAGCCCATTTCTTGCAGTTGAAAGAACTCGTTAGAACAAATAGAATTGACGTCTTTACTATCTCCGAGACATGGTTGAACACTACGATAACAAATAAGAAATTAAAAATCGATGGTTACAAATTACATCGCCTGGATCGATTGTATAAGAAAGGCGGCGGTGTTTGTGCATACGTTCGTAAAAACATAAGGTCATCGGTAATCAAAGAACTTACTCAGATCTCTGACACAAGCTTCCATCAATTATGGATTAATTTGCAGTGTAAGAAAACTAAGTCCTTACTGGCCTGTGTCTGTTATCGTCTTCCAGATTGTCCACTTGACTGTTTCGAAAATTCTCTTAAACCTCAGTACGTCCATGCTCTCGGTATGCGAAAACCGATCATCATCTTGGGAGACCTAAATTGCAACATGCTGAACACAACAAGTCGAGAATGTAAATCATTAACCGAAATGACGTCAGAACTCAATCTCAAACAAATTATCGAATCTCCAATCCGCATCACAGACATTAGCCAATCTTTGATTGACGTGATTTTGGTCAGTTCTCCTAATACCGTACGTGACAGTGGTGTCCTAAACTGCACTATCAGTTATCATCTACCCGTGTATGTTACGCTTAAGCTAAAGTCTACCAAACCACCACCCACCAACATTACAGTTCGCAGCTATAGGAACTACGACCACGAATTATTTGCCGCTGATCTCGCATCTAAATCTGAACGCCTTCTTTCCATCTTTTCAGTCAATGATATTAATGAAAAACTCAAAATTTTCGATGACGTACTTGATTCTCATGCGATTCTCATGCCCCAATAAAGACCTTAAAAGTCAGTGGCAGACCGTGCCCTTCTGTGACACCTGAAATAAAAGAACTGATGTGCAAGAGAGATCGACTACACCCTCTTTTTCTTAAGACACGAAACTACAGCAATTGGTGCAACTTCAAAGCAGCTCGTAACGCTGTTAAGACCGAACTCATTAAAGTACAAAGAAATCATGTCTACAATGAAGTGATGAAGCATAAAAACAACACGGGTTCCTTATGGAAAATTATCAAAGATACTGTAGCTTACAAAGAAAAAGAGACGGTCGATCGTCTATAGCAAAGACCCAAAGATAGTTGCTGAAGAGTTCAACCACTTTTTTTCCTCTGTTGGGGAAAACACAGCCATAGCAGCATTTCAACTATTACAAGATTATAATATTTACCCTGATACTCCACCCACTACAGCGTTTAATAAAATTACCCTGTACAGGAATCTGAGCTGTTTAATTTTGACCCTGTCTCCTGTTCTGAAGTTAAAAACATTATAACGTCCATGCCCACCGACAAGGCTCCAGGCAAAGATATACTAAGCATGCGCATTATTAAGGACTGCTTACCAGTCATCCTCGGACCATTAACAGATATTATTAATTCACTGACGTCTTCTGAGTTCCCACAATCTTGGAAAGAGGCAGAAGTTATTCCACTAATAAAGGAGGGTGATCATGCACTGCCATCTAACAATCGTCCCCTCTCCTTACTTATAGTTGTGTCAAAAATTTGCGAGAAGGTCGTTTTATGCCAATGCAATTTACAACATTTTTGTTCCATAATGAATGCCTGACATCGCATCAAAGCGGTAATAGAAGATATCATTCCTCCGAAACTTTGAACGTTTTGAATGATGATACCATATTGGAATTAGCTATGGACCAGAAATCTGTAACTGCACTTATACTATTAGATTTATCGAAGGCATTTGATAGCGTACATCACCCAACATTGCTTAACAAGCTAAGACACATTGGCGCATCTCCTGAGGTAGTGAAGTGGTTCGAAAGCTACTTAACGGGCAGATCACAATTTGTCCGTATTGGAACGTCTGTTTCGTCATCTCTTGACATCACTCACGTGGTTCCACAGGGTGCTATTTTATCTCCACTCTTGTTTAGCATCTATGTAAACGAGTTACCACTGGCCCCACGTCACAGCTCCCTTAAATCATATGTTGATGATTCAAAGATGTTCTTATCATTTCGTGTTAAAGACGCGACTGACACAAAAGAGTACCTTCAGGAAGATCTCAGCCGAGTAGCAAATTGCTGCTCTGAACTTCATCTACTTATTAACCCGGAGAAAACCAAGTATTTACTTATCGGAACACGACAACAGTTACAAAATCTCCCCACAGATATGTGCCTAAGTTTTCTAGGTGAAACTATCAGGCCAGTTCCTTCAGCCAAGGATTTAGGATTAATAAGGGACACCAACATGTCATACGATTGCCATATCACCGAATTAGTCTCCTCTTGCATGTCCAAATTGTCACAGATCAACCGAGTAAGCAAATATTTTGATAAAGAAACTATATCCCTCTTGGTATCAGCATTGGTAATAAATAAACTTCTTTATTGCTCCTCTGCTTGGTCGAACACTTCGGCCAAAAATATTAACAAGCTACAACTGGTACAAAACTTCAGGATCGTGACAAACAGCAAGAAGTTCGATCATATCTCACAAAAACTGCAAGAACTGAATTGGCTTCCAGTTAAGGAACACTTACTTTTTAGAGATACAATTTTGATGTACAAGTGTATTAACAATCTAGCCCCACCTTACTTGTGCAATAAATTTAGTAAACGATCAAATATACATGAATGTAACACTCGTAACCGAGAGCTCCTCCAAATACCGATTTATAATACCACCACTGGCCAGAGAACATTTCATTATAGAGGGGTGAAACTATGGAATGATCTGGACAATAACACGAAACAAATGCCATGTTTGAGAAGTTTTAAGAATAAATTAAAGAAAGACATGTTAGACAGACTGTATTCTTAGTAATGGACTATTTTAATAATAGAAGATTTTTCCTAGTAAATTTTTAAATAATCTTAACCTTGTTTTTTAATCACCATTCCATGTAAATTAGTGTTGAAAAGCCTCTTTGAGGAACACAATAAAGTATGTATGTATGTATGTAACTAGAGAATATAGTTATGATTTGTATGTCATAATATGTGGTTTTAAATGCAGGTATAAACTATTATAAACTTAGAAAGATCGTGACACTATTCTTACGAGCATTGCAACCATATCGAAACCAGGCCTAATATGACGTGCAACGTATGTTAACGTTTTTAATTTTGGAAAAGAACGAAGTTGAAGTTTGCTGTTTAGTATTTTCTTCCCACTGCTGATACTTCAGCAAAAAATATCCACCCCATCTGACTGCGTACTTAGACGTCTTTATAGCCAGATGATTGCATAAACAGATGACTCTTTAGCTGCAGTAGATGACAGCATAGCCAGATGATTTCATAGATTTAAAATACTCATTAATAGTTCATATTAAACCTTGTGGCAAATCATGTCAGCCATAATATGTCACGTGGAGTGACTTTATATCTGATAAAACACATGTGGCATTATATAATTGTTCATCTTAATTAGCATATTATATATATGGTTCATCGTAATTAGTATTCTTTTGTAGTCGTATTTTAAGCTATTCAAAACACTCGTTGTCGTGTTTTATCAGATATATAACGCTCGGCTGCGCCTCGCGTTATATATATGATAAAACACTCCTACTCGTGTTTTAAATAGTACATAAATGACTGTCGAATCAGATGACTTTTATATAGGCAGCGGACTGCATATAGCCAGTTGACTGCTAAGCCAGATGAGTCTGTAGTCAGATGACTTGATAGCCACACGCACAGAAGAGGTTAGCAATTTCTCACCAATCCGGGTTCATTTGCATTATTATCGCCATGTGAAAATCTCGGTATCGTTGTTTATATTTGTTCCTTGCACGTTCTTTTGTTCAACTAATTTTTGTGAATATGCGAACAAAGAACTTTAAGGATTTCTCGTTCTATAACAAAACATTCTTGCAATAATGTCGAATACCATGGATTCCAAAAATCTATTGAAGTAAATATCAACTCATCTCAAGTTTAAATCAACACTAGTGTAGTACTTGATTTAACTTGTAGAGACAAAATTAATGTTATAACATTTATCAAAATCTGATGGAGTAAATATTACATGTGCAGTACAATGCCGTTTATAAAATGTGGTGTACTCAAAAACACAATTCAACCAAGTATTACGTAAAAGATTGCATTAAGTTATCTCAGTAGAAATTTTTCCATGGCAGGTTTTCAGGCATTGACTATACTATACAGTACTGTGTAATGTTCTGTACATTGCTTTCTTGTACTTCATGGTGCTTTGTTTACACATTATTTGCCATGCCAGGAGGGCCTATTTTAAGAATTCGTCCGTGGTAGCCATCCACAAAAAGGGACCACACTATACTTTTGTATATTGCTTATTTGTGCTTTGCAAAGACCGCTAGATGTTATATGAACGAGTATGAATCAAAGAAAAACTGCCTTATTCTCTCTCCAATTTTCTATCAGTGGCTGCCAGCCTACGTCCTGTAAAATAATCTCGGACCTAACTTCGTACGACCTACCAGTAATGACTCTTGCAGCCCTGTTTTGCATTTTCTGCAGCTTTTCAAGCGAGTAAACATTACCAATGTCCCAAACAACGCTACAGTTGTCAAAGTGAGGTTGTACTATTGCATTATAAACTGAAATTAATGTTGACTGGGGTACAAAATTTTTCATTCGTCGAATCATGCCTATATGGCCTTTGATACCTTGGTAACGACATTATCTATATGTGCATTCCATTTTAGCTGATCATCAATAATGACACCTAAAGTTTTTGTTTCTTTCACTCTTTTTATATTACAATTTCCTAATTTAACTTCTGGATCACCTTCAATTTTGCTAATCCGTTGCCTATGACCCGGCTATCATATATTCAGTTTTGTCCTTATTGACAGTTAATTTATTGGCCAATAACCAGTGATGTATATTTTCCAAATCATTGTTTAATTTTGTTTGGATGTCTATAGTCGAGCACCCGCTTGCTGTCAGATTAGTATCGTCTGCAAACAAACTGGCTGTAGTCGTTCTTAAACAATTAGGCAAGTCGTTTATATAAATAAGAAACAATATTGGGCCTAAATTTGAACCTTGTGTGGTACACCACAACGAATTATTCGAGGTTGGGATGTCACTTGATTTACTTTACACATTTGTTTTCTATTCGTTAAATATGATTTAAACCAATTTAAAGTGGTTCCTCTACAGCCAAAGTAAGACAATTTTTTTTATCAAAATATCATGGTCGACACAGTCGAAAGCTATTTTTAGATCGAGAAAAATAATTCCGTTTAAAAGACCATTATCCATATTGATGTACCATTTGTTCGTATTATTCAAAAGGGAAGTTGTAGTCGAACTCTTTTTCCTAAAGCCAGTTTGACTGTCCGACAGCAAGTGGTTAGACTCCAAATACCCATTGAGTTGCCTGGAGATAAGCTTTTCAAGCACTTTAGCTACTGCAGATTAATAGATATTGGTCTGTAGTTACAACAATCTAGTTTGCTATCCCCTTTATGTATAGGAAATATGCATGCAATTTAAAGGTCATCAGGAAATACGCTTTTTTCAATGGATTTATTGAAAATATTTGTGAGGGATTCGGCAACTACTTCCACACTATCTTTCAAAAGTTTTGGTGATATACGATCATGTCCAGTAGCTTTGGAAGTTTTGATTCTTGAAATTTCACTTTTTACCTCCACTACAGAAATGTTTTGAATTTCAAATGTAGTGACATACGGGTTGACATACGCCTCAAAACTATTATGCCCATTTGAGAGATCATCAGCCAAAACGGTTCCAATATTATTGAAATATTTATTCATACCTTCTTGATTATTTGGTTGAAACGTTCCACTTGACCATTCGCTTGTGGCCAATATTCTGTCACAGTTTTGTGCTCGATACCCCAAGACTGAAAAGTTGTTTTGAACTCTGTGGAGGTGAAGTAGGAAGCGTTGTCCGACTTGAGCACTTTAGGATAGCCGTGTTGAGCGAAGATGGAATTCAGCCACTTTAGGATGGTAGGTGACGTGACGGTCTTGAGTATCTTGGCTTCGGGCCATCTGGAGTGGTAATCTGAAGCGAGTTTTTCAATTATCGCTAGCGAGTTTTCAATTCTCGCAAGCGAGTTATTCAATTCTCGCTAGCGCGTTTTCAATTCTCGCTAGCGAGTTTTGAACAACTCGCTAGCGAGAATTGAAAACTTGCTAGCGACAATTGAAAAACTCGCTAGCGAGAATTGAAAACTCGCTGACGAGAATTGCAAACTCGCTAGCGAGATTTGAAAAACTCGCTACAGAGAATCTTAACTATGCCTTTCCATAGCTGAACAAGCATTTTTTTTATCTCAGTACCATTAACATTTCACTCGAGCATAGGTTTCTCTAACTGAAGTATATATATATATATAACACTCGACCGACTTTTGGCGGTAACGGCTTTCCATAGTAATCGGTGAGAACAACAATGTACTTGCCTTGCTTGGGAATGGTCCACAGATATCAATTGCTAGGTCGGTCCAGCATTCTTTGGGTAGGTCAGTGGGACACATTGGTTCAGGGTGTGGTGGTTGTGTTACTAATTGACATAGATGACAACACTTGATATGCTCTTCGATTTCTTTGTCCATTTGGGGCCACCACAGTTTCGATCGCATGCGTTGTTTGCTCTTGGTTATCTATGCGTGCATTGCGTGGTCCTCATGAGCTAAGGCTATGGCTTGCTTTCTTAGCTTGGTTGGCAGGGCGATTCGGTTTCCGCGAAGAAGGATTTGTTGGTTTGTAACAGGGTTTTGGAAGCTTGTGTGGCTGATTAGTTTCTAAACAGTTCCGTATTTGGGAAAGTTCAGGATCTTGGATAGAAGCTTGTTGGATTTCCTCGATTGACATGGCTCGCGGTGCAAGATATTGGGATAGGTAGTGCACATATCTGTCTGCGCACGCCTCCATGTTGCTTCGTGTATCAGCTGGGGATTGTTTGGGAAGTCGTGATAAAGGTTCGTCTAGGTTTTTAGCACGTGGTCTGTAGACGACTTTAAAATCATATTCCTGGAGTCGTAATTTCCACCTTTCGATTCGTGCAGGGGTCGATTTGCTGGCGTTGTTAGGTTTCGGTTTATAGATATATCCTGGGGGTCGATGGTCGGTTTCAAGCTCAAAATCTCGTCCGTAGAGATACATCCAGGTGATCTTGATACGCGGAAAAGTACTGGCACTAATTGTCAAATAGAAATCCATTTTATGATTAAAACAACTGAACATCTCCTGTAATATACTTTATTTCGATTCCATATTTTTGTCAGAGCTATAGTTCTCATAACCAAACATAATTACAAAATTTCAACTAGTTTCATAAAGAATAACGAAAGATATAATTGACTGAATACATCAAAATGGATTTCTATTCGGACAACCCTTTCTGAGCGCTGATTGGCTAAAATACGAACACGAGATCACCTGGATATGGAAGTGTTCATAACCAAAAACTATCGCAAGAGATTCTTTTTCGATCTGAGCGTACCCTTGTTCGGTCTCAGACAAGGATCCACTTCCATACGCGACAGGACGGTATGATCGATCGATCTTGTTACTCTTGCAGGAAGACTGCGCCAACCGCCCATGGGGATGCATCAACTACGACTCGTGTTTTGGCTTCGAGGTTGTAATGGGCCAAGACTGGAGCACTCGTGAGCGCTTGCTTCAAGGTAGTAGATGCTTTCTCTTGCTTCTCGGTCCATTGGAACTTTGCGTTCGCTTTCGTGAGCTCTCGAAGTGATTAGGTGATGCTGCTGTAGTTTGGGATGTATCTGGAGCAGTACGTAATTAGTTAGACCCAGGGAGGGAAGATCTAACTTCAGAGGCTGACTTTGGAGGTGGGGCGTTGTTTACCGCTTCGATTTCGGCACTGTCGGGCTGTATTCCATTGCCTCAAACGGTATGGCCAAAGACATTGATTTCTGGTACCAAAAACGAGCATTTTGAAGCATTTTGAGCATTTGTTTCAGGATTAAACCGCTGGTTTCCAACTTCGTGAGCAACTGTTCGAGTTGCTTGTAATGGGATTGTAGATCGTTGGACCACAACCAGATATTTTCTGAAATGTTTGCACAATTCGGAATATTCTTGATGAGATCATGCATTATCTCGTGGAAGTATTCGCTTGAGGGTGATGCTCCCATTATCAAACGCTTAAAACAGTGGGGGCCATCGTCGGGTGTGGTAAATGCAGTGATATATCTCGATTCTTCTGCGAGGGGTGAGTTGTGATAGGTCGACTTCTGTGAATACTTTAGCTCCTTCCATTTGGCGTAGAATCTCGTCAACTGTGGGAATATAATTTGAACTCGACGTCTGATTAAGGCTGTGTTTGGAACGCCCATGTTGGGAATCAATTTGACGTCACCGTTTTCCTTTGGGATTGCAATGGGTGGAGATAGCCATGGTGTTGCGCCATCTACCTTTTCAATAATTCCGTCTTCACGCATTTTGTGTAATTTCTCGTTGACTTTCTTCTTCATGTTGTGTGGAATTCGTCTTGACGACTGCGCTACGGGTGGTACGGTTTCGTCGATTTCGAGTTTGACCTCAACGCTTTTCAAATTTCCAGTTCCTTCGAAAAGTTTCTCGTGTTTATTGAGTAATTTCACTATGGCTGGGTCTTCGTGTTGCATAATATTGTTAATGTTCAACGTTATTAGTCCTAATGCAGTGGATGATTCGTAACCGAGAATACATTGAGATTTCGCCATGGTGACATAAAACGTTGCTTCCGTGGTTTTGCCATTGGTTGTTTTGATTATTGTGCAGTCCAAATGCGCGAACTTTTGCATTAGTGTTAATCACTATAAAACCCAAGAAAACAGCTTTTTGCTGGAGTTTAACGTTTTTTGGCGTAATTTGGCAATCTGTACGTATATTTCAAAATTTGGTTGCGAAACTACAAATTTTTGTTATTTATACATTACTTTAGAAAGTGCTATTAACTCCAGACGTAAAGACGTTCCCTCAAAGCAAACGGTATGTCAGGTATGCAGTTTAAATATATTCAAGGTTTGTGTAATAATTATATGTGCCAACTTTGCATACATGCAAGGATAATCAATGACAATGACAAGACTTTTGGAGCACTCAAATATTCCCTAAAATACCTGTAAAATACCCATTTACAACACATTGTTGGGAGCACAGGGTTGTAGGGGTGATAGAAGCTCAGGTGGCACATTACTCCTGTCATACCTATGTTGCTTCCCTTCCACTGGGAAGGTAATTTCTACATTGTATCCTGGCCACTTTTGATTGTTATACCTGTAAGCTTGATAATTGCACCAATGGTTCTGGTGTCTCTGGTTTGGAGTTGGGTCACATTGTTTTGTTTTCCCATCATCATTCAACTTTACAAAATATAAATATATCCTTGTTTATTATTCCTGTCCCTTGCAGGATACCGTCTCTCAGCAAGTTCATTGTTCACCTCAATGTTTGTGTCAGGGAGGTTATTACTAAGTTTACTGTAATCTTCCTCATCGCTTGCATCCTCAGAGTTGTGTTGAATCTCTTGTTGTAGCACTTTCTTGAAAAAATGAAATGTTTCTTGTGATATAATGTCGTGGACGAGTAGCTGTTATCATTGTCCCTTTCACTCGCGTTACACAATGTGGTTTAGGATCAAACCGTGTTGACCATTTATTCTTTTTTTTTCTGACGAACCAATACTGTATCACCAACCTTAATGTCAACTTCTTTGGCATTGGCTAACTTGTCTGCATTTATTTTCATGTTTCTTTTACCCTTTTCATCGTAACTCGGTCATCTTTAACGGAGCACGGTGATTTGCTGCGCCATTGGCCTGACAAGGTATGCAACCACGAATCAATGTTTCAACATTTTTTTCTATTCTAGGAAACTAAATTTTTTCACGAATCAGTTGTTTTGTTTTTGCCAACCCTTGATGGCCTTCATGCGTAAGTCGTATAGCTCTTTTGCGAAGTGAACAAGGCATAATAATACGAGTTCCTCTCAGAATAATACCCAACTGTTCATTAATTGTTAGTTCATCTCTTACCTTTACAAACAGTTTCAATTCACTTACGTCTTCTCCAGTTGTTGGCAAGTCTTTTATGGAGCCCCATGCTTGCTCGCGAATAATTTCAGTAAGCCATTGAAAAGTTTTATCGTGTGTAGTAGCTTCTTGTATTTCCTGTATATACTCATCGCTTTTGGAACTGCATGCATGGTGAGGAAATTTACATATTGTTCTGCTGATATTTCATGTTTGTTGTCTGTTTCTTGACAGGGGTGGCGGGATAAAAAATCGGAGGGATTATCACTGCCTTTAGTGTACATTATATCAAAATTAAAGTCCTGAATTCTTAAGTTCGAGCGTTCTATATGCGTGCAGGGGGTTTGGACTTCGGGTTTCCTAGGATTAGTTCAATGGGCTTGCAATCGATCGGTGTATAAAGTAAACTTACCACCACGTAAATATATCTGCAACCGTTTCATAACCCAAACAATAGCGAGTGCGAATATTTTCTCTCTACCTCAGATAACGACCGACTAACGTAAGCCATAATTCGGCGATCATCATGTTGTGTTGAATTTTGAGCAAGTATTGCAGATAACCCCCATGGCGATGCATCTGTGATTAATTCAGTTGGTTTTGTTTGGTCAAAGTAAGCCATTACTGTATCACTGGTCAAAGCATTTTTAATATTATCAAATGCAGTTTGTTCACATTTTGTCCAACGGAATTGAGCACTTTTCACGGTTAACTTACGAAGAGGTTCACTCAAGTGACTGAAGCTGGGTATAAATTTGGCACAGCATGTGGCCATTCCTAGAAAACTATACGAACGTCGTTAGCAGAACTTGGTGGTGAGGCATTCTTGATTGCTGAAACTTTGTGAGCATCCGCTGAAATTCCTTCTGCCGAGAAAACAATACCAAAAAATGTCAATTTGGTTTGACTGAATTGGCATTTTTCGTTGTTCAAAGTTAGACCAATTTTGGCGAAGCCGCTGACAAACATTGTGATTTGTGAAGAGTGGTATCATGTTCTTGATGAGATTTCCCATAGATTATGACATCATCACTTATATCGATAGCACCAGGTATGTCATGAATTTGATCGTGGATAACTTTCTGGAATAGTTCACTAGCTGAATTAGTTCCAAAATTAAGCCTTTTATATCTACGTATAATCCTTTTTGTGTGACAAAGATGGTAATATATCTGCTTTCCTCTGCTAACAACAACTGATGATATCCCGAACGCAAGTCAAGTTTAGAGAATACCTTAGCACAATTCATTGCATGTATAAGATCATCAACTGTGGGACATGGGTGTCGCTCTCTCTGGATAGCACAGTTTGCACTCCTCATATCAACGTAAAGGCGCACAGTTCCTTCATTTTTGGGAATAACAATAAGAGGCGAAATCCATGGTGTGGGCCCCTCAACTTTCTCGATTATGTCATCCTTTTCCAGTTGTTTAAGAGCAGCAGAAACTTTTCTTCGCAAATGAAATTCGACGTGCTGGTTGTGCTACAGGGGGTACAGAAGAATCAATATGCAACTTTGCCTCAATTGCAAATGGGGAAATTTTTTGTCCATTTTATCTTTTAGTGAGTCTTGACATTGTTCAATTTTGTCATTACCGGTGACTTTGACATTGTTGACGTTTACTTTTAGAAGGTTTAGTTCTGTCGCCGTTTGATAACTTAACAGTGAACCATAATTGCCTCTTACTACATGAATAGTAGAGGCAGTCATTCGTTTTTTGTCTCGATTGTGGCTTCGAATTTCCCAATCACTGGTAATTGTTGTTTGGAACCATACGCAAAGAGTTTAGTACGTGTTCGCTTTAATGAGATACGTTTGTATTTGTTGATAAGGGCGAAAGTATTTTCGTTAACAATGTTAATTGATGCCCCAGTGTCTATGATCATTCTGACATGTACATTGTTTATTTGTACTTTGGTTGAAGGCATTTTTGTTGATTTTATAGAGTCGACACATGTATATAAATGCTCATCATCGCTGCTGCTACTAGGGCTATTCGAATAGTGGTCTTCCTGATATCTAACCTGTTGAATATTTAGTTGATTGTTGTCTGGGCAGATAGGTCTAGATCTTGTATTAATAGGATTCCTTGTCGATGGTACGCTGCTGCGACAAACTCAGGCGTAATTATTTTGTTTATTACATTTTCGACATGTTTGTCCTTTAGCAGGGCAAGGTGCGTCACGATGAGGCCAAGATAATCCACAATTGCGACACTGTTGTCGTCGCTGTTATTCATTCGATCTTGGGGGATTTACAAAATTTGCTTCTTCGTCTTGAATATTCGTCGATGCTAAACGTTCTTCAATGCCCTTGGCTTGCTGTTCGCTATTTTCCAATGTTCTAGCTTTCGATAACAACTCGGTGAGAGTCACTTTACCTTGCCGTAAGGCATACCGCCTGAGATGTTTAGATCGACAATTTTGAATAATAGCCGATTTTATTTCGTGGCCAACACCGTGGAATTCACAGTGAGCTGCTAGTTTGCGAAGTCATGTTGCAAATTGGTCTGTTGGTTCATCGGCGTTTTGCTTTGCTTGACGGAATTGAAATATCTCGTAATCCACATTTTTCTTCGGGGAAAAATATCCGTCCAATCTCTCAATTGCAGTCTTGTAATCATTGTCCTCTCCTGTCTCTGAAAGTGTATTGAAGATTTCCTGTGTTGTCTCATCGGCTTGATAAAGTAACAATGCTCGCTTCTGGGCATTATCGTTCACATTTACCGCGACTAAGGGGCAAAGACCCTCAGGAAAAAGATATTTTTGGCCTTGTTTTTAAGTCTTATTTAGTTCAAAATTCTTGTTCAATCATACTGCATGCTATCATTTAATCAAACCAGAAGTTAAATTTCTGGGGTGGGTGAAAATTTCTCTAGGTGGGGTGGGAAAACTTTCTGAGGTGGTGAAAATATTTTTGGGAGTGCACACCGCCTGCACCCCCCAGAAAATCCATCTATGATTGCCATCAGATAATTAAGTTATTATGGTATTAATATTATGACTTCGCTTTTGGCTATTCTGCGTATTAATGCATTGTTCCATGTTTTGTGATACCTATAACCAATACTTCCTTCAAGATAAAAGACAACAATCATATTACACTAATATTATTACATATTCTTCCACCTCAAAAACAGCATTCATTACCAACATTGTGGATGCTTCTTCTCATCCATAGAACTGCATAACAGTCCTTTTACATAGTACTGAAATGGAAAATCATCATCCACTAGTTTAATCATAATTTCTCTGTAACCAATTTCATGAAAGGCAGGACGATGACTTGCAGGGAAAGATAACAATTTGTTCCAGAGAGAGCAAGGATCCACAGTTAAGTAATAAGAATATTCATGTTGTGTTAAACTGGGCACTGTAGTTAGCCATGCGTAAGAGACTTCGCACTTCACTTGCTGTAGTTGGTGTGGTGATGTTGGTAAATGCTGAGATTTTCTTAGGATCAGAACGTACCCCCTCTTGGGAGAAGAGCAAACCAAAGAATTCCAAATTGTGTTTCAGAAACTTGCACTTGCCCAGATTTGGGGTTAGCCTATGAGTTTTCCAAACGTTGTAAGCATTCTGGAAGAGCTCTGTTGTGTTCTTCATACGTCGAGCCAAAGACAAGAATATCATCTGCAATGCTACGTACCCCATCAAGTCCATGTAAAATTTGCTGCAGGATATTTTGGAAGATTTCAGCCGCTGAATTGGTGCCATGATTTAGACGTTTAAACCGATACAATCCTGCATGGGTTATGAATGTGGTAATGTGTCTCGATGTTGTTGACAACTCAAGTTCATGATACGCTTGAGACATGTCTAATTTTGAAAAATATTTTGCTGCGTTTAAGTCAAGCGAAATGTCTCGCACTGTGGGAATAGGGATTAGGGTGACAGACTAGTTTTATTGCTGTGTTCGTCTGTTCGACTGTTTGCAGCCCGCGTGTCAACACACAAGCGGATTTTATCATCCTTTTTAGCATTATCAGAGGTGTTCACTGGCCGGATGTTATTTTTACTTTGACGCCGCTGACCTTGTTTGGCATAATATTGACAATGTCGAATGTTTGGGTTGCCAGAACGATAGCCTGCATGGCAGGCGGTCCCTAAAATCGGGCAAGCCTGGGAAAGACCGCCTGCTGGGTTTGGCAGTGTAATCGAATTCTCCGTCCACCAGTGGACGGGAATTGATGATTGGCAGCGAGTCTGAGCTGCTGTCACTCGAAAGTGAATACGCTTTTAATTAATATGTCACGGCATAGTATAAACGTTTCTCGAAAGTCGAAACACGAACTGATTGTCAAATCTCAAACGTGAGCAAGAGATAGCAGTTAAAGATTTACTCCTTGTAAACAATGTTTTGGCCGTTCTACCTACAGGTTATGGGAAAAGCTTGATTTTTACATGTTCTTGTTGGCGCGAGAAAATTTAACGAGAATAAATACAGACCTCCGTAGAGTCTTTATTGCAACGGGTTTAACAGGACTACTACGCCTAGGCCTGTTAGCCGCTTCACGTTCTGAACTTTTTAAGGCTTTAATTCTTTAACACACGGCTTCGTTAGGGAGACGAGACAGTTTATATTGGCAACCGACGTTTTTATACAACAGTCTATTTGTTCGATTACGTACACAGGCAACGCGTTAAGGTCTCGTTTGATTTAATATGGCAATCAGTTCGCTTGCGTTTCGGATCTTTGGCCCACACGGTTTCCATACTCGGTCGGATAGTTCCGAGGTAGAATTAACTAACTTCGATTCCTAAATGAACTGAACACAATTCGTGATCGGCTTATTGATCGGCCAAGGTTTTGCCACTGTCGTAATCGTTTCTTTTGCTTGCCTTAAATATAAAATTCTCCGACGATATACAAGATATTTTCTCTATTGCCCCGTGTTTTAGTTGCAAAGCACACTTAATACACAAACGACAGTGGTCATTTACATTTTCCGCGCTTGCTTTTCTACTTCTTGTCGTTATTCAGAGGTCCTGATTGAAACATTCAATAGCGTTTCTTTCGACATATTTTATATTTGCAATTTTGCAACCAAACAATAACATAGTTTGAGTGTTTGACAATTTGATTATTAATATATTTAGTGTTTGCTGATTGGCTAATTGGACCCGGACAAAAAAGTGGGCGGTTATCAAATTACACTGCCAAACCCAGCAGGCGGTATTTTAGACCGCCTGCCATGCAGGTTACCAGAACGACACACCTTTGCAAAGTGGTTTAGTTTTTTGCATTTCCGACATTCCTTATTTTTCGCAGGACAAGGTTTACTTATTTGCGTGAGGCCATTTGCCACTGCAGTTTCTACAAATATTCATTGTACGTGGACGACGACTGTCATGAATCGACTGATTATCGATTCAGACTAGACTAGACTTGATTTGCTTTCTCTTCGATATGCCGTGCTTGGATATTGCTACGCTCTAACTGGCGACCTGTCACAAGAAGAGCTTCATGTGTAATATTTGGGTCACGCAATGCATATTTTCTCAACCGACTTGAAGTTCCATAAAGCACAATTTGAAGCATGATTTCAAAATCAGCGTCTGCAAAATCACAATGTTGGGATAAACTCCGCAATCGCGAGTGTAGTATTGATCAAGTGTTTCCGCGTTGCCGTGTTTGGCTTGTCGAAATTGATATACATCATACAAACGATGTTTCTGAGATAATAATGATATAATAATGCTCTCTTTTTCTTTTTATCAGTAACGCCGCTCGCCACGAAGTACATCTGAAAATATTCCAGCAAAATTTTCCATTTCGGTGCAAAATTAATGCCTATTTCCACATCAGGATCAAATGGATTAACAAGAGAAGTAGCCATCCTCGTCGCCAATGCTGTATTTTTGTATCTTCAATTCGGACTATATTTAATATGAACTATTTAATGTGAACTATGTTCAACTGTCTTGTATGTCCGCCATTTATATTAATACATTTATATTAATATATATATATTAATATATATATATTAATATATATATATTAATATATATATATATTAATATATATATATATATATATATATATATATATATATATATATATATATATATATATATATATATATATAAATATATATATATATATATATGCATGCAAAACGTTCTTGTCCATGAGGGGTATGGAACCTAGTGATGAGATCACTACAACAAATTCGCCCAAACGGGTTTATACGAGGGATGCCAGTGTTGATGCCACAAATTATAAATTAAAATACAAAATATA
>CACRXK020009351.1:0-19264 GCA_902702795.2 Paramuricea clavata
AAACAACAACAGCAACGAACAACAACAACAAACAACACCATTAACAGCAAACAACAACAGCAAACAATAACAGCGAATAACAACAACAATATACAACAACAACAACAGCAAACAATAACAACAACAGCAAACAACAACAACAGCAAACAATTACAGAAAACAACAACAACAGCAAACAACTACATCAACAGCAAACAACAACACCAGCAAACAACAATAGCAACAACAACAAAAACAACAACAACAACATCAGCAAACGACAACAGTAAACAACAGCAACAACAACAGCAACAACAACAACAACAACAAACAACAGCGAACAACAACAGCAAACAACAACAACAAACAACACCAACAACAGCGAACAACAACAGCAAACAACAACAACAGCAAACAACACCATTAACAACAAACAACAACAGCAACGAACAACAACAACAACAACAACAACAAACAACACCATTAACAGCAAACAACAACAGCAAACAATAACAGCGAATAACAACAACAATATACAACAACAACAACAGCAAACAATAACAACAACAGCAAACAACAACAACAGCAAACAACTACAGAAAACAACAACAACAGCAAACAACTACATCAACAGCAAACAACAACACCAGCAAACAACAATAGCAACAACAACAACAACAACATCAGCAAACGACAACAGTAAACAACAGCAACAACAACAGCAACAACAACAACAACAACAACAACAAACAACAGCGAACAACAACAGCAAACAACAAACAACAACAACAAACAACACCAACTACAGCGAACAACAACAGCAAACAACAACAACAGCAAACAACACCATTAACAGCAAACAACAACAGCAACGAACAACAACAACAACAACAACAACAACAACAACAAACAACACCATTAACAGCAAACAACAACAGCAAACAATAACAGCGAATAACAACAACAATATACAACAACAACAACAGCAAACAATAACAACAACAGCAAACAACAACAACAGCAAACAATTACAGAAAACAACAACAACAGCAAACAACTACATCAACAGCAAACAACAACACCAGCAAACAACAATAGCAACAACAACAAAAACAACAACAACAACATCAGCAAACGACAACAGCAACAACAACAGCAACAACAACAACAGAATCAACTGCAAACAATAACGACTGCAAACAACAACAACTAACACAATACCATCATCAACAACAACGACAACAACAACAACAACAACAACAACAACAACAACAACAACAACAAAAAAAAGTTACAATAATACCACAAATAAGCAGTAAATACAAACAACAGTACCAAACAATAACAATGTCGGTAACAAACTTGTAACAACAACTATTTTTATTTAATTAGATCTAGATGCGAAAGAACGCTTATTCCGCGCTACGAAGGAAAAAGAGAAAGGGAACGAGGCATTCAAAGCTCAAGCTTATGACGAAGCAGTTGTTTACTACACCAATAGTCTGAAATACGAACCTACAGCTGCAAGTTACAATAACCGCGCTGCCGCAGGTGAGAGATTCACAGTTTAGAACTGATAGAGCTATCCAGTATAAATAAAGTTAGTTTAGTTTAGGTTTCCTCCTGTAGTAACACTGGATCAATAAGAAATGATCCTTACTGGACCTCTAGGAAGAACAGTTTAGAATTGATAGAGCTATCCAGTATAAATAATGTTAGTTTAGTTTAGGTTTCCTCCTCAGTAACACTGAATCAATAAGAGATGATCCTTACTGGACCTCTAGGAAGAACAGTTTAGAATTGATAGAGCTATCCAGTATAAATAAAGTTAGTTTAGTTTAGGTTTCCTCCTGTAGTAACACTGGATCAATAAGAAATGATCCTTACTGGACCTCTAGGAAGAACAGTTTAGAACTGATAGAGCTATCCAGTATCAATAAAGTTAGTTTAGTTTAGGTTTCCTCCTGTAGTAACACTAGATCAATAAGAGATGATCCTTACTGGACCTCTAGGAAGAACAGTTTAGAACTGATAGAGCTATCCAGTATAAATAAAGTTAGTTTAGTTTAGGTTTCCTCCTGTAGTAACACTGGATCAATAAGAGATGATCCTTACTGGACCTCTAGGAAGAACAGTTTAGAATTGATAGAGCTATCCAGTATAAATAAAGTTAGTTTAGTTTAGGTTTCCTCCTGTAGTAACACTGGATCAATAAGAGATGACCCTTACTGGACCTCTAGGAAGAACAGTTTAGAACTGATAGAGCTATCCAGTATAAATAAAGTTAGTTTAGTTTAGGTTTCGTCCTGTAGTAACACTGGATCAATATAACGAGATTTAAAAAACTGTTTGTAGCACGAGATTTAAAAGCTTTAATCGTATTTTGAGTTAATGGATGAAAAATGTGTCGGGTGTTTAGAACTGATAGAACTATCCAGTATAAATAAAGTTTGCTTTGTAACAATTAACTTATTTACATTTTCTGTTTAGAATTGAAACTTGAAAAATACACTGAAGCCATTGAAGACTGTAACAAAGTTCTTGATTTGGAACCAAATAATATAAAAGGTACCTAACCGGCCCTCTCTTCTCTGATATTGTCTGTGTGACTTTCAGCATGATAACTCAAAACATCAAACGTACTATTACGAAAATTAATGGGACTAATCACTAATGGGCAATTCCCAAGGACAAATTTACGTCACATATGAATAACGACTGATCAAAGAATGTAAGGTACAGTTAAATATCATGAAATAAAAAGGCTAAATGATGTTTTACATATAGGCATGTCATCCTCCCACAACTCCAAACTTATTCTAGTTAAAAATATTATTGCCCAGCAAATAACTCGTAAAAGAGGCATATTCAGAAAAAACATTTGGAATATAAAAAATATTTATTGAGTAACGTTTCGTCACATTACAAGCGACATCATCAGACTAAATACAGTTAAGCTATTTCATCTATTTTATTACAAATTTTTAGTGAATACGATATACAAGCTTTTAACTTACTTTTACTTACTATTTGCATACCAAACAAACTGAAATATCTCGGAAACAAAGTGAGCAAACAAAAATCTTCAAGATAAGTTGTTATATCATTTCAGGTTCGGGTTCGGCGAGAGAAGGTATGCATTCTCGAGTGCTATTATTTTTATTATTTTTTCAACAGCATTCTTACGACGTGGTATGGGTTATAAGGCGTTAAAACAATACGAACTGGCCATGGAAAATTTCAAATCGATGTTAAAGATAGACCCAAATAATAAGCGAGCCAAGGTACTGTTACAGTTTTAATAAAAAATTCTGAAATGTTTGTAACTCGGGTAATGAGTTGACTCGTCCTTGCCATTTAATAAATGCCTTTTGTTATTTTAGGAATTGTTATCAGATATAGAACTTTCAAAGAGGTTAGCTATTTTATTTTTTGACGTTGAAATAAACTGTCGTCCATATATTAACTGAATTTACTTATACTGGATAACTTTATCAGTGAACTGTTCTCCCTAGAGGTCCAGTAAGGATCATCTCTTATTGATTCAGTGTTACTGCAGGAGGAAACCTAAACTAAACTAACTTTATTTATACTGGATAGCTCTACCAGTTCTAAACTGTTCTTCTTAGAGGTCCAGTAAGGATCATCTCTTATTGATTCAGTGTTACTGCAGGAGGTAACCTAAACTAAACTAACTTTATTTATACTGGATAGCTCTACCAGTTCTAAACTGTTCTTCCTAGAGGTCCAACAAGGATCATCTGTTATTGATCCAGTGTTACTGCAGGAGGAAACCTAAACTAAACTAACTTTATTTATACTGGATAACTCTATCAGTTCTAAACTGTTCCCCCTAGAGGTCCAGTAAGGGTCATCTCTTATTCATCCAGTGTTACTACAGGAGGAAACCTAAACTAAACTAACTTTATTTATACTGGATATTCTCTATCAGTTCTAAACTGTTCTTCCTGGAGATCCATTACAGTCAGAGTCTTCTCCTATTGATCCAGTGTTACTACAGGAGGAAACCTATGTTCTCTCAGTTATCCAGTGAGAGCTTTTCCCTTTTATTTTGAAGCGCTTCTTTTTGTTTATACTTGACATTCAATAAATTTTCATGATACATTATTTTAGGGTAAGCGAGATAACCAAACCGGAAGTAAAAAGTGTCGAACCAGATAATGGCATCATACATAAAGCCGGAAGTGGCGACAACGCGGGCGCAAAAACGAAGAGAAAAGGTCAGCGGTTAAAGATAGTAGAAATTGAGAACGGCGATGACGTCACGGGAAATAATGGTATTGAGCCGTCAGCGTTGGGGCCTGGTAACCACCAAAATAATGAGAATGGTCAACCTCTTGAAAATGGTTTATCCGATCAAGTTGGAAAAAGTAGCTCGGAAACTAGTAAGGGGATATTAGAGGACAGTCAGGTGATAAATAGTGTTAAACATGAACAAGAAGGGATGCCAATGGATAATATGGTGAATAGTGAGACTTTGGTAAGTAAGTGATGTGATAAAATATAGGTGATATAAAAGTTATTTGCTGGGCTGTTTTAATAATTTCAAAGCAGTTTCTGCTGGGGAGTTAATAATAGCTGTCCCCAATAGCTGGGCATCCGTAATAAAGGATATATAATGTTGATATATCTCTAGAGTCAGTAAAGAGTGATCAGGGTGCGACTCGGTCATTTTAGAGTAGTTTGATATGGTCATGGATAATAAAATAAATGGATAGGACTCTAGCTGACGTAAGCAAAAACAACCTAGTTGCAATCTGTGACGTCACACGTATTGCAAAGTTCTCGGCATTTTTGTGTTGTTTCGCTATACTTTCTGCATTAAAAGAGTAATATTGAAGCATAAACTGGTCTAATTATTTTAAAAACATGCCTAAGCCACGACAAAGTATTCAAGGTAAGTGTTTTTCGTCTTTGCAACTTTGTTTTGCATTTTTTTACATTTGTAGCTACGAAATTGGCGTCCCCAATTTTAACGAAATTTGGGATGCATTTTTCACTGTTTAGTGCTTGAAATATTTGCTAAAATTGACTGGGAATACTTAGAGATTTCATCGTAGAATGGCGTAGTTCTATTCATTTGCTCGTTGACTAAAATGTTTAGCTGTATTATTGGTAAACATGCCGTTTTTGAGAATGTGGTTTGCAACTAGGTTTCAACATCCAATCACGCCATCAGCGCATTGAAAACATTACGTCACGTCAGCTAGTTTCCTATCCATTTATTTTATTATCCATGATATGGTTAACCCAACTCCTGACGTCATCAAAACCATAGTTAATGAGGTCAAGAATTAGTCCAGGATGGCGGGCAGCTCATTAATTTCGCTCTAAATATTTCGAGAACTAAGCAAGATATGACAAATCGGTAACAGAGTTTAATATGAAATTTTAAGAGTTCTTCTGAATGGGACAAACTATTTTTTATTGCCAATGTCTTTCAGTTAAAACATAGTTGAAACATTCATCAGACCTTTATTTTGTTAATCTAGAGTTTGAAATGTCCCTGTAACAATTCGTGACTAAAACTTTCTTTTGACCGGGTGCTTTTGTGAGACCATGGATAATAAAATAAATGGATAGGAAACTAGCTGACGTGACCTAATGTTTTTACTGTGATTGATGGCGTGGTTGGATGCCTCAACCTAGTTGAAAATCAAATTCTCAAAAACAGCATGTTTAGTAATAATACAGCTAAACATTTTAGTCAAAGAGCAAATAAATATAACCATGCCATTCTACGATGAAAACTCTAAGTATTCCCAGTCAATTTTAGCAAATATTTCAAGCACTAAACAGTGAAAAATACATCGCAAATTTCGTTAAAATTTGTGACGCCAATTTCGTAGCTACAAATGTAAAAAAATACAAAACAAAGACGAAAAACATTTACCTTGAATACTTTGTCGTGGCTTAGGCACGTTTTTAAAACAATTAGACCAGTTTACGCTTCAAGATCACCCTTTTAAAGTGGAAAATATAGCAAAACAACAAATATGCCGAGAACTTTGGTAACATTCGCAATACGCGTGACGTCACGTTTTTCAACAAGGATGCAGTCAATGACGTCAGAAGTTTCCAATCCATTTATTTTATTATCCATGGTGAGACCAATTTATTCACAGTATTGTATTTTTTTATTACGAAACAGGATAATAGTAATCTCGGAGGTGTGAATAAGTCTGGTACGGAAAATGGCGTAGACCGTTGCTTGGCAACAGAATCGGGAGCCGAATTGAAGGAGTCTGGGGCGGACAATGACGTCGGACGTTGCATAGCAACAGAATCGAAAGCTGGATTTAAAAATGAGCCTGGTCAATCGAGCAGTGAGCCTCGGGATAGTTCGAGTGTCGCTGAGGATGAACGTTTAAAAAAGCCAGAACCAGCGCAGAATGAAAAAGAAACCATTTTGGAAATCCCAGAGAATGTGAAAAATTTCATGAAGGAAGGAAATAATCTCTACAAAATGGGACATCATTCTGAAGCGTTGGAAAAATATAGTACATGTGTGAAATATCTCTGGTCAGGTAGGAGTCTATAGTAATTAGCAGTTCGCTTTTAAATTTCGCCTCTTAATAGACAATTCCCATTATAGACTAATTTTAAAACTAGGCAAGGAGATGCAAATAAATCAGCTAGAAAGGGCATACTAAAATTAGTACAATTGCAACGTTTGGTTGCGAAATGTTGTAAAATGCGGTAAATATAGCCTTGCAAATTTTGCAAATTGTGTGTATTTTTGTATTGCGTGCGGAAATTGTTACCATGGCCCAAATGTGGTAGCAATTTCCGCACGCAATACAAAAGTATACAAAATTTGTGAACTTCACAGGGCTATATTTTCCTCATTTTACAACATTTCGCAACCAAACTTTGCAATTTTTCTCATTTTAAGATGCTCTTTCCAGCTGTGGTAATGGATTTCGTTCTTAAATCTTGTCTAGCTCAAAGTTTCGTCTACAGCTGGATTCATCCATGATTATAGTATCCGTTGCCTGCTGTCAAATTAGGAAAAGTTAGCTTCCCGGTCTTACAAAAATAAGCCAACGGCTGTTTGTGCCACGATCGAGCTCTACAGTCGGTTACTCTGTTTAGTACTTGAAATATTAATTCTGTTCTTCCTCCATTCTAAGCTTTCAAACAAAGTTATTTTTCCTCAACCTGGTTTCTATACGTTATAGCCTGGTTATTTTCGAAAACGACGTAGTATTTCGTAAAACTGATTTAGTTATTTTGCCGTCTTAAATCTCGAAGTTACCTTGTTGAAGAATGAAAATATATAGTGGCTGACACATTATAACAGTGGCGACATTTTCAACATGTATGCCAAACAGGACTAAGTTCTGTGAATCTTTCAGAGGGTCACTTGATGAAATGAATAAAGAGTCCGGTGTTATGCCATTGACTAACATTCATAGACGAATTTTCATATTTATTACTGGGGTGGTGCCAGAAATTTTATGGGGGTGAGCCGTGAGCAGGTGACTGAAGCGACACAAAGTGTCACCAAACCCCAGTAAGGTCTATATTCTAGAAGTGGAGCACTAGAGCCGCGAGGGGGAGTCTAGAGAGCAGAAAACAAAGTATCCCAGGAAAAAATTGAAAAAATCATGATTTCTAGCTTCGAAAAAAAGTTTTTTGAAGTTGTCAATTTGTCATATAAATGAATTTGGCATGTCCGATTGTCTGTTAAGACTTGAGAGAGTTAAAGACTTACTGTAAAGTTAAATGAACCTATAAAAGTGTAAACCCAATAGGCCAATACACAATATGCTTTTACTTTTATAAAGTCCTTGACATTGTGTTGTTTGAATACAATTTATGATGAAACTCCGACGTAAATAATATTTGGGGCGTAA
Source organism: Paramuricea clavata (assembly GCA_902702795.2). Lineage (NCBI taxonomy): Eukaryota > Metazoa > Cnidaria > Anthozoa > Malacalcyonacea > Plexauridae > Paramuricea > Paramuricea clavata. Next base: position 7,860 of record CACRXK020009351.1, read on the forward strand.
AAATTAAATCTAGGCAAGTCTATTTCCTAAAAGAATTAAAAACTAAAAATAGTGTTCGTAAAAATTCCTAACGTTCCTTGCGTGCAAGGCACTGCAAACTCTATTCAGGGGAGATCATAGAGTTTCAAAACTTTACAATTGCTCCAATAAACCAGTGAATGCAAGCGAGGAGCGATTAGTTTCAGAGTGTTGCACTGTCTTTTTCTGTTTGAGTGTACTCCTACGTTTATTTTGCATCATGAACACTCTGCACGTTGGAGTGGACTATTTAATTATTTATTATGCCGAATATTGGGGGGTTTGGAATTTTTTTTTGGAGGGGTGAACATTTTGTTTGGGGGGTTATAGCTAATATTGGAGGGGTAGCACCCCCCCCCCAGAAAATCCGTCTATGCTAACATTAGATAGTTTTTCTAAGATAGTCGTGCGATTAAGCATTTCTGGTACAGTCTAATGAACTACCTTCTTCTCTATAGGGAATCAGAATTGAAAAATTTTTTCCTGTATATATTATTAAATAAGTAACAGTAAACACCCTATAACAAATGATATGCCAACAGAATAGTAATGTGTATTTTGGAACGGTTATATAATAAAAATTACAAGATTGTTTCGCGTTCAATATTCTCTTCAACTTCGCCAATTATACGTCGTCATTGTCAGACCTGGCTCGAACACTTTCAGAATCTTGATATTTTCCGTATATTTTTCGTATAAGAACCGTAGCAGGGGGTGGATGTATTATCACAATCGGCAGTTCGTCATCATTGTCAGATGGATTTAAGTCAGACCTGGCTTGCACATTCTCGTCAACTGATGTGTCAATATCATTTTGTATTACCAGAACTCCGGCTAGTTCAGGATCTTCAACGTTATCAGGTGAGCTTAAGTCAGAGCTGGCTTGAACATGTTCAGAATCTTGAATATTTTCGTTAAATGTTCTGCCATCGTTATCCATTATCAAAACCGTTCGAACACGTTCTGAGTTTTCACCAACTAATTCTTCCACCATGTATTTCACATTCAATTTCATCTTTTCCTCCCATGCTTTTTTTCTTTCTTCGCTTGTTTTCGACGCTACCATATTGAATATGTGCGGCATGACACCGAGACTCGCAGTTGTCACAACTTGAACTACGCCAGTAACATTGAATTCATTTAGCATATTGATTAGCTGCAAAATACCAAATGAGAATACAAATGAACAAAATATTTTCAATCCAAGATAAAATAAGTTCGTATGGTACGGTAACAATTTTTCTCTGATTTTATCATAAAGTTCTTTGGACACCACAGGTAATACATTTTCCTCGCGTTTAGGATGTCTATTTGGTATGCAACCATTATTGACTTGCTGTTTGTCACGACATGCTTCGTAAATTAGCCGTTTTAATACGCAGTATTTCTCTTCCATGGTCTTCCAATAACTGCAACAGTAGAATGTTAGGACAGAGAAAAATGCGAAATAGGGAATGAAGTAAATAAGATTTAGAAACAATCCTAAAAGGGAAGACTGTATCGAGTTTACCATTATCAACGAAATCTGACTGAGAAATAATACAAAGAAAAGCATGTGAAACAAACTCCAGAATATTGTACCGCAAGTCTCCTTCTTATATGAGTATAATATGACTCTTGCGCGGAAGGCATAATGACTAAATGATAGATATAAGAGAAGGCAAGATAGAATACAAAGAACAAGAAAACAAATTAATGGTGCAAGTACATAACACGTACATAGTGCGAACATTTTGATAATACGATTTCTGATCTGTTTATCTACACATGTGGTAAAAATTGTAAACCACTTTGTTGTTATTTCTCTCCAAAGATTTATGTTAAATGGTAAAGTTAATAATTTAATAACGCCTGCAAATTCTCCACACTCAACTTCCTGGCGTAACTCGTTAACATTGTGTTCAAAATATTGTAGAATTCGGATGAGGGAAGGACTTATCCAGCCGTCGTAATCGTTGTAAAAGATCAGAATAGATGAGTACGTAATCTTAGCTTCGTACAGAGACGAAATTGAAAACAAAAGTCCCCAGAAAAGGACTGGAATTAGCATGAAAACATTCAATATTGGCCAAACGTAAGTGCAATATGAAAAGACAGCTGTTAATACACATCTACGGCAAAAGGATACTACGAGACCGTTTTCTTCCCAAATAATTCTAAAGAGAACAAAAGATGGCGACATCCTGCTTTCCTCCAGCTTGTAGTATTTGGGATATTTTAAGTCGAACTCAGTACGAGACAACAACACGATTAGCAACCACAACAAATAAAACCAGGAGAAAGAAACCATCATTACGGATATAACATCCCAAGGAACACTACTCTCGTAAAGAAATGATTTTGGTTCGGAGCAGCCATCATTGAATTTCGTCGAATTTAATTTTGTAATCTTACAGCAAGTTCGTTTTACTTCTCCTGATGAAATTTCCTTATAAGAAGAGCAAACTTCGTAGTTTGTTGCCAGGTTTATGCTGCGGATTATATTCTGCGTATTCTCCAATGCAAAATTTGTTACATTTTCTTTCCTTTTAATGCAATCGTTTTGATTTTCTTTGAAATGTAATTCAAAGTTTCGTATACCAGCATTCAAAGTCCATGTAACATATCTGAAATCCGGTCTGTCAAGAGTGTAAAGAATTTCTCGACCGATGGGATTCATTAATGAAACATGAAAATCCGATAAGAGATGTTTGTCTGGACTAGTACCAGAGAAGGAGACATGAATCTCTACTACATTAACAACATTACTGTTAAAAAGTTCAACAATCCGCGAGATTTCGCTCTCTGTCATCTCCAAAACGCAATCTTTGGTAGCAGGAATCGTCGTGGACGGCAATGCAGACACCGTAGTGCTGATGTTTAGTTTATCGCCGTCATCAAATGTGTCGTTGTTGGAATGTGCAGACACGACGAATGATATTAACCCACAGTAGAAAATCAATAAGAACATTGATTTCAATCAACTTTCTTCACAATCAAGGCCATAATCAGATTGAGTAAAGCCAGCAGAAAGCACCTATGTCATCGACCAGTTAGTTGAGACGTTTCATATGAACAGTTTTGATAGAAAAATGTACTTATAGGTGTTCAAGTCTTTTGTTTTCAAATTAAGTTAGACCCACAACTGAGAGATGAGCATCACCATCTGAGCGTAAAAACAGAGAATATTTAATCATTAGTTTCAATATAAATGTCCTAATATACGCTTATTAATCAAATTAGTATAACACTTAAATATAGTTTAAACGTTAGCTTTACAGAAATTTCATACATAGTGAACACAAAGGAATATTTTTGCTGTCAGCTCATAATAGCATGGTGCAAGAGAATGCATGCTTGAGTACCTTTGTAATTGTTGCCTATTCTGTTAGCATCTATATTTTTTCAATATAGACTGATCCGCTTTTATCACGTTTTTGCAATGAAAAATGTCTAAATAGCACTCGTTATATATGTGTGTTCGCTTGTCCCAGTTGTTGTGACAAGTCTGGAACAAGTTGTTATCATCTTGTTACAAGGTTGATGACGGTAACAGACTTGCTACAAGTTGTTCCAACAAGACTAATACAGGCTGTTCGTAACAAGTTGCCTCGAGCTTGTTCTCATCAACTTGTGAACAACTTGTTACGTGCAGACGATATCAGACTTGTTGGAACAACTTGTTGCGAGTCTGTTGGCCTCATCAACCTTGTTACAAGATGATAACAACTTGTTCCAGACTTGTCAACAACTGGGAACAAACAGTGCGAACACACCTTGTAGACAGCTGAGAGATTTTTATGTGTGTACTAGGGGTACAATGTTGGGAAATATAATTGTTTCGTTAGAAAGGCGAGGGGCTGCTGCATGATGCATTTCCAATAAGGTAAATTGCTATACTCTGCCCAAATTATCATACATATTCCACAAGACTATAGTTTGGTACATAATTTTCTAAGGAAAGCACAGCCACAGGATATATGCTAATATGCAAGAATGTAAGCCGGCAAATAATCATTTCACTTGAAAGGACAAATGTCTGGCCAAGACAAACATAGGTCCACTGTGGCGGACATGCATCTACTGAATAGAATAGTAGCACTGGGAAATAAAAGGCATTGAGCAGATAAAAGCATAGATGTGCACTCTGACCTTTGGAATTGATTTCTGGCATTTCCAGAATCATAGCACAACGTGACAAACGTCGCATTGTTGACGTATGTTTGCAAATGTTAAAAGTTTTGGTTCAAGAAGAGTAACATATTTTCAGGCAGTTGCTTAACCTGAAGCTGCTGAAAATAACAAATTTTTACGAAGGGGTTAGAAAGGCACAAAGCTTTTGTAGTATAACAACATAAATCCATCTCTAGAAAATAAAGTTTTTCACGAAATCATCGCGCCTTATATCTCGTCCTGGCAAAGCGATTTTTTTTTATATATATATATATACGGACGCGAATATTGTAAACGACTTAAAAAACGACTCATCTCATGAGTTCATTGGCGAAGTAATTTTAAAAATAAACGTTGTCTAAGCCGAGAAAATCAGAGTTAAAGTTTATGTAAATGAACATGAATCTGTATCACGACACGCTTATGATTTTTCTTTGTGTTTTCTTCATGAATTATTAATGAGTTTTTAAGGTTTGTTTAATAGAACTGTTAACAATTAATGCAATTTTTATCAACAAATACTTCAATATTTGTCGAAACAGCGATTAGGTGGATTCAAAATATGGCTTCAAAATTATGTAAGCAAAATTCATGATAACAATAAAGCGTGAGTTCAAAATACCAACAAGAAGTAAAAAAATATTGTATGGTTCTCATTTGCCTAATGCAATAACATCAGTGCAAATAGTAATGCAAATCAGTTAAAACTCTTTGACGACATATCCCAATCGCGTCGGCCTTGTGTTTTCATATCTTCGGTTCAGTGCATGCTATGAAGACAGAAATACCACCATTCGATTCAGAAATAAAAGATTCAACTAATTCCTCACTATAGTTATAGTAATTATCAACATTGTAGCGATTTATGGGCCTTTGAAGTCAAACATGATCATATTGTGTCAAATTACGCAATTGTCTGAACAAAAATATAGACTGGCCATACATACCTTTCGCCGAAAATAACTTCGGCCCCTTTGAACATATCGTCTTTGTAATAGTCTTGTTCGAATCCCCATGAAAAACACTATCCTAGAGTGTTATTTGCTAGCCTGTATCTTCAAATCTGTATCTTTTATGCACTTGTCACTGGGAACCCCCCACCCCCACCCCGGAGACACAAGGGGACTTGATGCGGTTAGACGGGGATTTGATCCTTTTTCTTGCCCCAGGAGGTGGGGGATTTTTACATTTTAGCAAATCTTCTCAAGCAGCAGGCTGGTACCGAATTCGCGACCGCATTGCAAAATGGCGACTTTTGGAGGTCAACTTGAAGGCTTTTATTGTTTAATATGCAAATGCATTTATATGTTGCCTCTTTGTTCTGGTATTTATATATATATCTCAAACTATCATTTGCATGTGTAAAAGTTTGGTCGTTTAATTTTTGTTTTAAAACAGTTGAAGAAAAACGTTCTCTTGATTCATTTTTATATGAACATTGGCAGATTGCATTTATTTCCGCACAGAGGGGGTTGAGGACAACGGAAAATCCAGGGGAGGGGTGTAAAAAATTGCATAAATCAGGGGGTGGGGGTGATTAGAGGCTAAAATCCAGGGGATGGTCTGCGATTAAAGCCATTTTCCAGGGGTGCCTAGCAGTGAATTCCTAGGAAATTCCAGGAAGGGGGTATATACACTGAATTCCAGGGGGTCACAATTTAGCTGGTAAAAAGATGTCCTCAACCCCCCTGTGCCGAAAATAGATGCAATCTGCCATTGCTACTTTTAAGATTTGTCGTCAATAAATGCTATTGAAAAGTACTCAGTGGCGGTTTAGACGGGGTTAGACTTTATGTTGGTCCCCATGTTATGGGGCATTTTTGCAGATTTTTTTCGCTTCGGGTCTAATGCTCCATGTATGCTCGGGGGGGGTTGGGGGTTCCCAGTGACAAGTGCGTTATCGATATATTTCCATTTTTTGTCCAATTGTGAGCTCGAAGTGAGCTAATCCCAACCGGAAATACGACGAAAAACCGGCAAAACAATGCGACGTTTCAATCTCGTTCCCCGAGCCCGCGATCCTCGGGAAGGAACGCGAGCACGCGAGGCTCCTGGCTAGGATTGAACTACGCATTACGAACTACACCAATCATTCCTAGGCCTCCCTGAAATGGATTATCCCAGAGCCTCGCGTTCCTTCCCGAGGATCGCAGGCTCGGGAGACGAGATTGTGCGACGTTTGTATTCGTATGACCCTGCATTGAGGCCAGAAATGGTTCACAAGGTCAAATTGCACCTACACGCGTGCGGTTGACGTCATCCCGGCCACAGGAGCTTCTTATTGGCCAATTATTGCGCAATATACGCGAGTGCGAGTAAAACCCGACATCTTGAAAAATTCAAAATAAATATTTCTACTCGCCGTATTCAAACGAAATTTTGTACACGAAAGCGCTTGAATACAAAGAGTATTTTACACATATAGCCGTTCAGCAAATGACGAAACGTTCAAGGGATATTAAATATTTTCTGGATATGAAATTTAGAATTTTTGGCCAAGCGGTGAGTAAATATATGATTGTTTCGGTTTGTGTAATGTTTTGACGGCACTTGACCCCCCCCCCCGTTCGAAAGGTTATTTTGTGAAGATTTCAATGGTGGCGGCTTTTATTTAAAAGGGGGGTAAATACTCGCCGAGATATTTACAATAGAAAAATTAAGTCGTAATCTAATACGAAACCGTACTGTCGTCAAAGAGTAATAACGCAACTGATTTGCATTACTAACAATGAGTGATTTACATTACTAACATTACACCACAAAGCTTTTCGCGCGGATTATATTTCGCGCACTACTAAAATTTGCGCACCCAGCGCTGCGCGAATTCTAGCACTGCGCGAATTTTAATACAAGTAAGGTATACAAAATTCAGTTGACATGCTATATATCAATATGTGCAGACAACAATCCAATCCACTCTGGGTTGCTCTGGGAATCTTTAATATGAAGCCTGATTTAACAACATTCCGCATTTGTTGTAAAACTATAAACATCTAGAAATGGAACACTATAACTCATCGCCTTTGCACATGGGATAATATCAATGGACAAAGTTGTATTTGACCACTCCGTTAGCGGTTTATTATGTGCTGTAAGAAGCGCCGATAACTCATTAACGCACATTTGTTTGCCTCTAGACGGAACACTGAAAATTTCAGTGCCTTGATGTATATTACCAGATGTATATTACCAGAAAGAAATAAAGTCATACTTGCCTTTATATTTCAGAGAATTTTCGTAATTTTCATCCAGAATATATCTTAGTCGTAATCACATGGAAATTCCACGATGGAATTCGACGTGAAGATGCATGCGCGCATTATACAACATATTTTTCGATGACCCCCTCACATTACAAACGAACTTCAACAATACATAACTCGCGCGGAAGACTGGGTCGAGTGGACTCCGGGGAAACCTATGTTTCATCTATGTTTCATTGAAAGTCAGTAGATGCAAAAATCAGTAGATACAAAAACTGATCGAATATTTGTCAGTGTTTCTCAGACAATGGACGAAGTAATATTTTTCACATTTTTTTTCAAAATGAGCACGATGTATTTCGGCTGTTCATGTTTAGTTCATGTGTTGTGACCTCGAAAAGTGCTTAGAAAACGGTTCCTTTAACACGGCCAAACCGGTCAGAACGTTCAAATTGTTGAATGAAACACAAAACATTTGGGCTTCGGACCTATCTGACCGGAAAATTTTGATAACATTTGAATGAGGTCCATTTTCGCTAGACATTTGCGAAACATAGACTGAGATCTTTCCATTGATACAGAGAAAAAAATTCGGGTCTGACCGGTCAGACCATTAAATGGAAAGCGCCCAAAGGCTTTGTTTACATTTCGGTATCCAAAATATTGAACTGATTTTATTGGACAACTATTTATATTTTCATGATTTTAGAGTATAATAAATTAAGAAGAGACAACAATTAATCTTTGCAAGAACATAAAATGAAATAAAAACCTAAATAAACTGTTTGTGAATAAAAAGAGGGCTCCTTTGTGCACATGCGCAGGTCGGACTGTACCGCATCTTTAAGCATGTTTTAGATCTGAAATATTTTTCAGTACGGGAACTAACACTTTCAAGCACGCTGAGTTCAAATCCGAAAAGTTCCCACTCCGTAGACCCGCAGTTTTCTCACAATCTGCTATTTTATCTTCACTAATATCACAGCAAAATTTTTCATTATTCAACCGGATCGATGACGATACACGATTATGTCTGACTCAAAAGGACCAATTTCTATTAACCATTCTTCCTTTTAACAAAAGACCGGCAGTTTGCTGGAATAATTTTGAGTTATGCAATCTTATGCGTGTTGCATATATAAATAACATCTTGTCTACAACTTTGAGAAGCACAGATAATTCCTTCTAATATCCTTAGTTCTGGATCTATCTCTATAAATTACAAGGACGTAATTTCCTTTCCTTTGGGCTATGTCTCTGGGCTGAGAAACAATTGCTTACATGCGATGAAAATGTTTTATACAATTTAAATTTCCAACACAGTTTCTGAGATGTAATTCAAGAGATAACTTATCATTGCATTTGAATTATTACATCAGTTGGTGTTATACTGTGCAATAAGCGAATATTATTGGAAAGAGGGCTTCCATATACGTTGAAATCACCAAATAAACAGCTCATGCACACATTTCTCCACTTTGTCGTAAGTTTACAGAGCATATTTTATACTTTGGGACTGATCTTTGTCTCTGATGTGAATTCACATTTATTCTTATAGTTTAAGAATTAAGATTATTTAAGATTGATCCTGTCGTATTAAGTGTTCTATACCAGCAACCAATCGACAATATTTAATTTTATAGCGTTGTCTTTGCCGTTACGTTGGCTTCGTGTTACTTTTGTTTTAAATACTTTGATCGCGTTAAAAGAGTTATTTTTCAGGCCAGTGACTTAGCCAAAAGACTTTGCATTAACGTCCTTGTGATTTTATAGAGATATCTCTAGAACTGAGGATTTTAGAAAGCGTTATTTGTACTTCCTCAAAGTTGTAGACAAGATATGTTGTTTACGTCCAGCACGCATAAGATTGCATAACTCAAAATGATTTGAGCAAAACCGGTCTTTTGTTAAAAGGAAGAATGATTAATAGAAATTGGTCCTTTTGAGTGACATAATCGTGTATCGTCATCGATCTGTGTCGTTGAACAATGAAAAATTTGTCGTGAAATTATTGAAGATAAAATAGCATTTTGTGAGAAAACTGCGGGTCTACGGAGTGGGAACTTTTCGGATTTGAATTCAGCGTGCTTGAAAGTGATAGTTCCCGTCAAAATATTTCAGATCTAAGACATGCTTAATGAAAGTGAACGATATCGGGTCACAACACACGGACTAGTTGATCTGCACTGCAATCCATCTATATATCTACCAGTTCTAATAATAGACAGTTTAAGATCTACGACGTCGACGTCAGCTAGGACGTCAGGGCTATGCAGAGGACTTGGACTAGGATGTCGTCCTGATGTAGTCCCAGTCCTCTGCTTAGCCCTGACGTCCTAGCCGACGTCGTAGATCTTAAACTATCTATTGTAATACATCATTAAATTATAGTTCAGGTTATACATAACGTTAATTTCTACCAGTGGTGGACACTTCACGAAATATTGGGGGGGGGGGGGCGAAATTTATGCAACATGCATGCATTCATGCCAAAGGGGACTAAGTTCTGTGAATCCTTCAGCCAGAACATGGGTAACTTGATGAAATGAATAAAGAGTTGTGCCACTTGACTGACATTAGGTTAGCGTTGTTGTTTAATGTACAGTATAACTATCAATTCTAATCGTTTAAAAAAAATTATCAGTAGAGCTTTAAGGAATCCTACACAGAGCAAAACAGATTGTATAAAATACGTATGTTGTGGAATCATTGACATGCATTCTACAGAATCATATATTGCTTGCTATATCGCTAACTTTAGCTTAAGTTTTATTTAATAGTCATTATTTAATATGATAATTACGTCATATGGCTGTGATTGCATGCTTGCCACTCGCTCCTAAACAATGCTTGTGAATTGTGATGGTGTGCATGGTCTTTCAAGCCGCATTATCATTTGCATGGTTACAGTCTACAGAGCTCATAGATATCTTATATACACTAGATGGGCATCTTATTTAGTAAAATTGAAGCCAAGAATATTCCAGCGGTTACTTCCATTTGAATAGATGGCGGCCATGTTGGTCGTTCCCACTTGCTAATAAACGCTTAAAAACAACAATAACTTTCATCATTTGAATAGTTTAAAAACGTATTTGGAATAGGGTTAACTTCATGTTTAAGTTCCGTGTTTAAGAAATAGAAAATATACGAATCTTCTCATTTCATGAGAACGACCTGAGACTGCAATCACGGCTTCAATTTTTGAATTGCAGAATAATTAGATGCACTATCTAGTGTATATAAGATATCTATGACAGAGCTCAGTTGTGTTGCTATTCGTCAATCAATATACACTAGTTATTATATGGCAAGCATGCATCACTCCCGGTAAAATGGCGGACTGTGATTGGCTGAGAAGCACTTTCAGCGGTCCATTACGTAAAAACAAACGCATGCATTGCACAGCATTTTAAAACAAAACTGCAAAACTAATTGAAAATTTGAAAATTATAGGCTAATTTAATTTGTTATTAATAGAATATATGCGAAGGTTTTTAGTGGAAAAGAAGGAATACATTGGTATTTTTTCTTCGACCAAATGTGTATCATGTATTTTAAATATAATAATAAACTTTTTATTAACCTCGCTTGCTCGGTATGTACAGAGAAATATCGGATCTCTGTCTTTTTGTACAAACCTCGCCCTACGGGCTCGGTCTGTACAAAAAAGACCTCGGTCCGATATCTCGCGTTCGTTAATAAGAAGGTATTAATTTGGACGACTTTAAGACTCCCTATTTTATCAACTCAGTCACCTATTCAGAATAATTGTGAAAACTCTGATTTGGAAAAAGGGCTTAAAGGGACATTACTGGTACAATGGTTTGGTTAATGCATGTATGCCTTTTTATCTTATTTCTGTAGATCGTGAATCGTACGCGAGTGCTGTATCCGGTCTTTTTAACAACAAGGCTGCGTGTTATATGAAGATGGGGGACTGTAAACAATGTGTGCTGGAGTGCAATGAATCATTAAAGCTGGTTGACAGTAATCTCAAGGCTTTGATACGACGTGGGGCGGCTTATGAGA
>CACRXK020009352.1:0-19264 GCA_902702795.2 Paramuricea clavata
AATTGCAGTGCAGATCAACACGACCAAGCAAAAATTGTTTGCAGGCCTGCAATCCGTTGCCTTCACTTTTTGAACTTAAGTTCACACTCCAGATATATTTCTCACTCTAGATTTATATGGTGCTCACTTGTGTAAGTCGTGATATACCTAAGTATAATAAATATTATGGCATTATATTTATTAACACTTAAAATACTCATTAATAATTCATAAACCTTGTGGCAAACATGTCAGCCATATAATATGTCACGTGGAGTGACTATATATCTGATAAAGCATGTGGCATTATATAATTGTTCATCCTCATTAGTATGATTATATAATGAAGGATTATATAATGAATCATCCTAATTAGTATTCTTTTGTAGTCGTATTTTAAGCTATTCAAAACACTCGGCGTTTTCGTGTTTTAAATAGTACTTGTATATTGACTAGGACCGAAAGAAACAGTATATATTTTGTGCACTCGAGATTGCCAATGTTTTTTTTCAGACTTGGTATATACAAATAAATAGATACTAATTTATTTAGCAACTGCAACAATATTGAGAGGTCAGCCCCCCCCCCCCCCAAATTGGCATGAAATTTTTAACAAGGACTGCTCTCGATTTCAAGATCGACTTGTCTATATTTGAATTTTGTGTTATTGAACATGCAATTATGGTTATATCATAAGCTCGACTCGTGGGTGAGCTGACCAGTCATAGGTGGGGGGGGGGACAAAAATATTCTGGGGGAGAATTCCCCCAGACCTCCCTATTATTATAAAATCATATATACGACACCACACCTAACGTTTTGGAGACTTATTAGGAGCGAATTAAAAGTGACCTACAGACTGCATTTCAAGAACTTAAAATAGGGTTATATGCATGGCAAAAAAAATAGAAAAAATGGTTGTCGAACTTGCACTTGCAAAAGTAAGTGAATATTATAATCTACATGCAGCTGCATGAGCGACTGCATATAACTTGCAGCAGGAGTCAAGTGGTTGTATATCATTAAACGCAACATATACACGACGTATACCTACCTAGTATATAGCTGGTGCATGATTTGCGAAAATAAACTACACGTTTATGTAACCAGGAGGATTCAGTTGTATTTTTGAATATGCAATTATGGTTATATCAGAAGCTCGACTTGTGAGTGGCTAATCATATATGCGTCGAACTAGCTAACGAGATGCGCAAAGCACTCATCACTTCAGACTCTGATTCAATTACTCTCTACAGACTCTACTGTATTTTAGAACTTCCAGTCTGTTCACTACTAAGTATACGATCGAAGAAACTAGTGTTGCTTAATTTAAATATATAGTTCTGCATATATAGGAATCATGAGCTTAAGTCGTATGATAACTGACGACGACATGCTTGCGTGCAAGCACACCATGCCACCACTGCTCTTACTATTATACCTGATTTACTTCTATAATAACACACGACATGATTATTTCAAACCTATATTATTTGTAAATCTTTCAAATGTTGTAATGTAATTTGGTGCTAAAACAAATAACCGAAAATTTCAATATAAAGGTTTGATTAAAATTATTACAATAATATACGGTCAGTTTTTTGAAATAAAATTATAGTGGTTTTAAAATATATTCTCTTTAATTTTTCAGCACAATAAATTTTTTCTTTGCTTTGGTGGAAAGTCTTGTCCCTTCGAATCTGTTATTAATACTGTTCTAATATTGCTTTATTTACAGGTGCTCCAATATGTCCAGTTCATTTGTGTAAACAGCGTAAATGTCGTTATGGGTTTATGAAAGATAAGAATGGTTGCCCAACTTGCCAATGTAACATTAGACGTAAGCACTGCAGTAATATAGCCGCGATGCATGTGTACCATGGTTCTCTTTTACCATTTTAAAATGAAACACACCACATATAAGAAATAAATAAATCAAACTTGAACAATTAAATCATATTATAACTTACAGTTATAGAACGTACAGCCCCTCCCCCTTAATTGCTTGACGTAATTCAAGATTTTTTCAAATTTTGGCGCCATTTTGTTATTTTCCGTGCAGACGCGGATTTGTGCGGCGCTCTCACTATATCCAAAATCTGTTTCAGAAAACGCACGAAATAAGTCCTAGGGGTAAAAAAATACAAAAATGTTCTGGGTGATCGAGAATTCCTCGTGGAGGACACCTCCCTACTATTATACAATCATACAACACCACATTGAACTTTTAGTCACCATGGAACAACCATCTGTCATCTCTTCACAGTTCACACTCAGTATATAATAATATGGTCCCTTTCTGTAGATGCCGCCTTCCCCACTGACGAATTCTTAAAAAAGGCTCTGCTACATGATGCAGCACTGAAATGATTTCTCTACAAATATTGCTTTATATTTTAACAGCACCAATCTGTTTACCTCGCTTCTGTATAAGGCCTTGTCCCCTTGGATATGTTACCGATAGAAATGGTTGTCAAACTTGTATTTGCAAACGTAAGTTAACTTAACTTGTTTTTAAGTAGTGACATACCCAGGTATAATATACAAATAATGAATGTTTATGAGTGCAATGGTAAGAATATTTTCATGAGGTGAAAGATGGAATGTTCCATTCAACGAGGCGACAGCCGAGTTGAATGGAACATTCCATCTTTCACCGAATGAAAATATTCTTACCATTGCACGAAGAAACATTCATTATTTGTTTTATATAATACCAAAATAGACTAATAGATTTGTATGAGAAGCATTTTGAGGGATGCAATTTATCGAAAACACAAAGAGTGCAATTGTACTATACGTTTTATTCCATTGCACTCGGGGAGAGTGCAATGGAACGTGTTCATTGCACTCTTGGGAAATGGAATTTTTTATTCAATATCACGTGACCATAAACAGCCAATTAAATGATTAGAATTTAATAAGGTATTATATAATATATATTATGGCATTATATTTGTTAACACTTATTGACTAGGACCGAAAGAAAAAGTAGCCTATATGTTTTGTGCACTCGAGCCTGCCAATGCTTTTTGCAGACTTGGTATATAGAAATAAATAAATAAATATCTGCAACAATATTGAGGGGTCAGCCCGCCCTCCCAAATCGGCATGAAATTTTTAACAAGGGCTGAGATGCCCCCCCCCCCCCATGAGCCCCCCTCTTCTACAACCCTGAGTGTAATAATATAGCAACAACTACTGCTCTCGATTTTAGGATCGACGCGTCTATATTTGAATTTTGTATTACTGAGCACGCAATTATGGTTATATTATAAACTCGACTCATTGGTGAGCTGACCAGTCTTAGGGAGGGGGGGGGGAATACAAAAATGCTCTGGGGGAGAATTCCCCCTGATCTCCCTATTATTATAGAATCATATATAAGACACCACACCTAACTTGTTGGAGACTTATTGGGAGTGTCCCTCATCTTTATGCATAACCTCTTATACTAATTGTCCCTCATCTTTATGCATATAACCTCTTATACTGTATTGATGTTCAATTAAATATTTTTAACAGAAATGAAAAATCAAATCAAGGGTAACCTCATTAACGAACATCCCAATAATCATTAGTATCAAAAAGCAAACGCGCCTTTTCATTCCAACTTATTCAATCGAATGAAACCGTACGATGTTATAAAGTGCATTCATGGCATTATACGGTCGATTAGTGATGAAATGTCCCTCAAGCCTCGAGAAGTTTAGTAAAAGTCCCTCCGGCGCTGCGCGTCTCGTGGCTTTTACTAAACCTCTCTCGGCTTTCGGGTACTTTTAATCACCAATCGCCCTGAATGCCATGCTATTACTTTAATATAATTAATAATATAATGCAGTTTTAATGCGTGCTTTTTTTCATTGCCATTGGCTTTTAATATTTTACAGCTATATTCAGAGGTTAATATGACAGCAGGAATGGATTGCTCATTAATTCGTAGTAGACAAGAATGCATGTGGTTAAACATTTATATTTGACATTTTCTTTTATGTATACGTACGTATGCAATGTTTTTCATGTACTTGCTTATTTTTAGTTGTAATGTACACTTTAATATGTAAACCTTTTTCAATTTTGAATAAATTAAAATGTGTTACTCAAATTGGTGACCGTTCAATTATTGTGATTTTTCGTCATGATTTTCTATCCCACGGTATCGGCACCTACAGTACCAAATGAATACTTATAAGTGGATTATAACGTCAATTTCACCTGGGTCTAGGGTGAGAGTTGGAAAGCGCTCAGTGTCGGACTGCAATAATAACTGAAATCTCGCAAAGCAAAACATATCTAGTTAACCTATACCCAAGTTACCCAAAATGCACTCCCTTTACGATTCGTGTTCTGTCTTTATTTTGATTTCCGTAGGAAATGCAAACAAACTGACCTGCTGGTCAGAGGGCATGCAGGGGAACGCCAAAATACTTGACATTATACATAAGTCATGCAAAAGCACCAAGTGACTGTTTTCTGAAGATTCAATAACTAAGTTCTTTTTGAAAAACTTGCAATTAATTTTTGTGTTTGGAATAAGTAAATTTAATCGCATCTTTCGCACTACATTCGGACGAAAACACAAATTAAAGCGGCAGGCATTGTTCACGAAAAAACCCCTTTGTTCTTTTTAATTTCATCGACTTTTTAAGCTATTCTGTATAAATAGGCATGTTATACAGGGTGTCCAGAAAAAAGGTATACCTATTTTGAAACCGACCTGATCAACGCAAAACACAAACAATACAGGAAACCCAATGACAATCCATTGTACATCAACAGACACTCAAACCATCCACCAAGCATTACAAGACAATTACCTACGGCTATCAACAAACGCATTGCACTTCTCTCATCGGACGAACAAACATTTAAGGAATCTAAACCTATTTACCAGAACGCTCTTAGACATAGTAACTTTGATCACGAATTTACGTACACTCAGGATGCACCGCAACGGACACGTAGGAATAGGCACGCAACATAATTTGGTTCAACCCACCAGTTAGTAAGAGTGTTAACACGAACATAGGATGGGAATTCTTAAGTTTAATTGACAAACACTTCCCACTACAGCACAAACTACACAAGATTTTCAACAGAAACACTTTAAAAGTAAGCTACAGTTGCATGAACAACGTTAAGTCTATAATCACCAAACACAACGCACATGCATATATAATTAGGAACAGTCAATCACAGAATACGGAAACTGACAACTGTAACTGCGACAACAAAAACACTTGCCCACTACCGAAACAATGTATGACTAACAACATTATTTACAAAGCTACAGTCACAACGAACAACACGAACGACACTAAACAGTACATTGGTATGACAGCGACTACATTTAAGGAACGTTACGCTAACTTCATCTTCTCGTCATAAAAAAGACTCAAGCAAAACGGAACTTTCGAAACATATTTGGAAATTAAAAGAAAACAATCACGATTATACCATCAAATGGTCAATTTTAAAACACGCTATTTCGTACACAGGGGGATCAAAACGCTGCAATTTATGTTTGGAAGAAAAATTTTGCATTTGAAAGACATAAACAAAGATAATTTACTCAATAAAAGATGCGAAATTTTCGGCAAGTGCCGTAAAAAAAAACGGTTTCGAGTAAACAAGGCCGTTAACAAAATTTTATGACCCAAGCATTGTTTCGACTAAGCACTGTTTCGCCTAAGCATCAATTGTTTCGCCTAAGCATTGTTTCGCCTACACGCATTCCGCGCAATCTTTCGATAGCATAAAAGCAACCTACATTTTCGAAATTACTCACCACCTGATGATTCCTATACGGATGAAACAGACTGGATATGAACAAGAACTAGATGTTCTAGGCATAAACGAAACAAGACTTAATTGACCTCCCAACAAATCTTATTTCTATTGATGGTTATACACGGGTGGCCACAAAAAGAAACAGATCAGGAGGAGTGTTGTAGGATTCTATGTTAGAAATACAATCAACTTTCCTGAAAGATTCGACTTAAATAACAATGAGATTGAAACTCTTACTATTAAAATTTCAAAACCTAAATCAAACCATTTCTCATAACCACTTGGTGCAGACAACCGAATTCATCAATTGACAAACTTCAGAAATTTGAAAACGGCTATTGCAACTAATTGATACTGAAGATAAAGAAAGCACTAATGGGAGACATAATTAAATTGTGACCTCATGCATGGCTAAGGACTCGATCGATACGAACACAACAGAATTAAAATTTCTTATAGATTTGTTCCAATATAGTCAAAAAGTTGATGAACCTACAAGAGTCACTACGAACACTCAGACCTTAACAGATCATTTTTATTCAAATAGACCTGATTATATAACTTCAGCCGGAGTAGCAAAAATAACAATTAGTGATCACTATTTAGTATATGGTGTTCGTAAATTTCCAAGCCTAAAAGGCATTTCTCAACTATTACAGTGTATTTGTTCAAATCCAATCAAGCTGTCAATCCTTGGGCATGGGAGGGGAAATTTTGGAGAAAGAAAAAATGTGACAAATAAAGTGGGGGCACACCTGTAGGCCTGACTGATTTTCGGATTCAAATCATCTGAAGAGTGCTGCATGCTACCAAATGTTTTTGGTGTTTGCACAAAATGACATCATAGGGTACACAGACTCCGCTAAATCATAGGAAAAGGATACTTGCCCTCATTTTGAAAAAGGATACTTGCCCTCAAAAACAATAGTCAATACTACGTTTGACCACAAGTTTTATTCTTGTTATTAATCTGAAACAAAAATTCCTGTCATTTGGAGAACATGTCTATGAAGAAAGCCATTTGAAGTCCAGTTGAAAATTTTTGCCTTTTGCTTGGCAAAAAATAAAATAATATTTGCTGACAAATAATTAACCTGGTTAGTAGACTCATGGGAAAACTGTCACACAGGCTAGGAAATAATATTTGGATTAGTCATTTAATATATTTGCTATCAAACCTAATCAAACAGTTTCTTTACAGATTACAATGTTTGTACATTAGCAGCAGTAATTGCTAAATTATTTACACTGAATCTCTGGTACAAATTAAATAATTTGTCGACTGATACATTTTGTATGTTCACTGCATCTCAAGCTCAGAGGCACTGAGGCAGTGCACCTAGCATTCTAAAATTGGAGATAAACAAATTTTCAAATTTAAATATTTGTGTATATTGTATTGTATTCTGGCCAATACAAAATGCAATAACTAGAACACAACAATTTATCAGATAAAGGCAAATATAAGTATTAAAAACTGTATTATGTAATATTTACATTGAATTTCGTGGTTGAAGTTGTAAATTTATACTTGGAATTTTTGAACAACAAAACAAGAAATTTTCGCTTTTATTTATGTTAAACTTTATTTATGTTGTTACTTTGTTCGCCATTCAGCCATTCTTGCTTATCTACAAATAAAAATAATCCATTTCTTCTTTTGTTCTTTTCAAACCAGCCCAGAATTTGGTTTAAAAGGTATTTTAATTCATGCAGAAACGTTAACCCGCATTTAACTTTCGTAGTTTCTAAGATATCACCCGCGGGTAAGCGGGTTAATGACTAATAACTTTCGGTACTTTCATTGTATTTGCATTGACCAATCAACTCACGTTCTGAGTTGAATTCTCCCAGAGCTTCTGGTGAGCAATAAGCGCAGACGCCCAGGGTACGAGGTTGCTCCTGTGCTTGCGGAGAACTTTGTGAATAAGAATTTCAAATCCACGATTTTGTTCCCATGCATAACGAATTAGGCGGCATTATTTTTTCCATGCCGACGGAATTCTGATGTTGGCTGTACTCTCAGACACCTTTGGACGCAACATCGTACCAAGGCTATTTACTCTCACACTCCGGTGCCACGGTCACCTCAAAAAGACCCTGGGTACGAGGATGCTTTGGACGAGGGTTGTGTTGGTTAATGGTTGGTGTGCAGAGGTATACCAAAATTTGAACTTCAATGCATGTTGAAAAAATACATTACATGGAAGTGTAGCAGTGTTATTATAAACATTTTCAGTATTGCTTTTAATGCTCCATTCTAAAATCGAATTTCTGTGCAAAATGACTGTATTTTATGCAAAAATATCTATGTCATGCACGCATTAGGATTGTAACTCAGTGTTCCTTCAAGACTTCCATAATTCATATACTATATCTATATGTATCAAACAGGATACTGACAAGTGTTGGATGCATCAAGAGTAAATACCATATATATTGCGGATCATTGCCAGTTTCAAGTGTAAGAGTTGAGAGTTATATAGTTGTGCAAGACAGAAACAAGTCGATCAAAGGTAAAATATTTATAGACTTAGACAAGAATATTTATATCACATCTAACAGTGCGACAGCTATATAGTTGTAATACAAGCCTGTTTCTAGTATGAATTATTGAAAAAATGCTACTTGTGGTTCACTGATGGTTTAGACTTGGTAACGTGTAGTGCCCTACGGGCCTTAGAAAATTACATATTGCAAATATGCTATCTCATGTAATCTTGTTTCACTTTGGCATTTAGATTGTATGAGTGAGAAAATATAAAATTAGAGGAATGCATGTGATAGTCAAGATAGTTGCAAGGGAATAATACCACTAGCGTGGTATTTAACAGCAGTTTTTGGTTGCTTTCGTAGATATTTCCAAGAATGACCTATTGAGGTGTGCGTTCGCCCTTGTTGTCATGGTAAGTATTTGTACTGATGATGGTAACTTGTTATCTTACAGAAATTATAAATGTTTGCATCCTTTGAATGTTTGCACCAAATTTTTACGATATGCATTGGTATATGCTTTGCATAAGTATATATACAATATACCTACGATTGAGATTTACAGCAGACCGCAAATGGCAAACTTCTGTCTTAAAACTTCAAACCATATTTAAACAGTTGGCTGTTTGATTTGTGTGTTACAATTGAAGCATGAGTAAGGTTTCTACTTAGGCTAGCGAAATCTTGTAGAACGTAAACCATCAAATACGACTGATCAATTTTAAGTTTGGTTGCGGTTAGTATGCAGGCGGTTGCGGTTAGTATGCAGGTAGTAATTTTTCAACCGTTATAAAAATATTTGAAAAGCTATAAGACTAAGGATATAGACCTCCCCCGTAAATAAAAAGAAACTTTTATTTATGAATACTATACCGTTTAATAATTTGGGTTAAAGTCAACGGAGAATTTTAGAAAGCTTGAAAAATCATAAATTGCTGTGGATGTATAACGCTATTCAGCCTTCGTATACAACCGACCAAGTTAAGGTCTCTAATAAAACATTACTGAGGATTGAACAGTGCTTGTCAATGCATGATTTATGATAACTCAATTAAGAATATTATTGCATTTAAAAACGACTATAGAACACAAGATATAAAAACACAAAATAATTCTATTTCATGTCTTGGTAGGAGACATTTGTAGCAAGGTGACTGGCTGTAGGCTGGAAACAAGGGGGAAACGAGTGTGTTCCCCTATTGAAAATTATAGTCAGTGTTGAATAGCGCTGGTGAGTGCATCTCTCTCTCACAATAATAAGCCCTGTACTCTTAATATAAAAAAATTTAAGCACCTGTCACTGTTAATCCCACCCCCTCTCTCACGTGAAAGAAATTCCGGCTTCTCTACTGGATAATTTTTATTCACTAAAAGAAGCTCACGTTATATGATCCATGCACTGGCCTATAACATAGAACAAAGGTAACTTTATAAGCATTATAATTATATATAGGCGTTCTTCACTCATGTGGATAATTCTAATGCCTATATACTGATATATAATTACCTTTACCGAGGGTCTTGAAGGAGGAGCGAAATCCAAAACTGAATGATTGTCAATATAGAATACGATAGATTATGTTTTCATCTCTGTTTGTCAATATTATATATATATATATATATATATATATATATATATATATATATATATATATATATATATATATATATATATATATATATCTTGCATGCATGCATGCATGCATGCATATATAGAAACAAGGGTGTTAATTCTGGGGGTAAGGGGGTCATAGAGCGGAGGGTCATGCCTATGTGTGATGCATTGGCATCTCTCTACATTTTGAAGACGTGAATAAATTAATACACTAATATACTTATTCTAAAATCATTAATAATTAATCAGATAATTATCCAATGAAGTTTGTTGTATATATAGATATAGACGGACAGCGGTCATACTCACGGACATGCGCATTAGATATGTAGATCGGCTATGCTTATCAGTGCCGTAGCAAGCTCGATAATTGGGGGGAGGGGGGGCAGATATTCATATATTCGTGTTCACAGACCATAAAAACAATCGATTTCTAAAGAAATTAATAACGCAGAACACGAATATATGAATGTTTGCCCCCCCCCCCAATTATCGAGCTTGCTACGGCACTGATGCTTATGTTTTATTCATATTTTGTTAAAAGTATAAATCGAAATACACGACAGTGGCGACGAATTTGGGATTGTTATAAGTCCAGAAATGACGACGATTAGAAAAATTGATGTTTTTTATGAAACCCAAGAAAGCTGGGAGACGTATGTCGAAGGAGTACAACAGTTTTTTGCAGCAAACGATGTCGACGACAATCATGCCAGATCAAGATACCAGAAATCGACCCATACCATCGAGCAGGAACCAGATGAGTATGGGGACTTTTTGAATAACCTAGAATTTTTATAATGTAAACAAATCAAGCAGTGACGATGTCATATGGGTTGACGTGAAAGTTGAAAATCAACCATTATCCATGGAACTAGACACAGGATCGGCAGTGTCCATTTTGCCATGTGACATGTTCTTGAAAAGATTTCGCGACAAGAAGTTAAAGAAAACAACCACTGTACTACAGACCTATACTGGTGAACTGATCGTTCCAGTTGGTTGCCTTACCGTGCAGGTTGAATACTTAGATCAAGAGATCAATCATTTCTACTGCTCCTCCATGTGGTCTAGACTAAGGGTCCAGTGTTAATGGGGTGAGATTGGCTTCACAAGCTTCGCCTCGACTGGAGAACCATTAAGTTGTTGAAATCCTCAGATCCCAGCCATGAAAATACTGGAACGACGTACACAAGAGGAGCTGAAAGACCTTTGAAGACAAGCTGGGTACTTTCAAATCTGCTAAAGCAAGGATAACCCTCAGAGAAGGTAGTCAACAGCAGTTTGGCAAAGCTCGTCAGGCTCCATATTCCTTACGACTAAAAGTGGAGGAAGAATTGAAGAGACTTCAGAGCGAAAGAGGAAGGGGGCGTGGGAAAGAGTTTTCCAAGATGGACCTCCGCCAAACTTACCATCAGATTGAGTTGGAGGAGGAATCCAAGAAAAACCTTACAATTAATACGTCCACGGGCTTGTTTCAATACAATCGACTGGTGTTTGGTAATTACCTCGGCTCCTGCCATTTGGTAGCGTACCATGGGTCAGATTCTGGAAGGAACTTCTGGTATTAGTTGTATCCTAGATGATATGATTGTGACGGGTAAGAGCGACGCGGAGCATATGGCTAACCTGGAGGAAGTTCTTCGACGTCTGCACCACCATGGGTTAAGAGCCAATAAATCGAAGTGTGAGTTCATCAAGGAAAAGATCACTTTCTGTGGCCACGTCATTAATAGCGAAGGCCTGCACAAGACCACCGACAAGGCAGCTGCAATGGTGAATTCCCCTCGCCCCTAGAGTGTTACAGAGGTACGCTCCTTCCTGGAATTGGTGAATTATTACCACAAATTCCTGCCAAACCTTGCTACAACCCTGCAACCCTCCATTAAAACAAATACTGGAAAGTAACCACCTATGGATCTGGACAGCTAGATCAATGCAAAGAATCTTTAATTTTACAAAGTTAAAGCAATGATTGTTTCAGATCTGGTGCTTAAACATTATGGTCCTAACTTTCTCTTACAACTGGCTTGTGATGGGACACCTGTAGGAATCGGAGCGGTACTGTCCCATGTCATGGCAGACGGCACAGCGCAACCGATAGCGTTTGCATCGAGGTCCCTGTCGAAGGCAGAGCACAACTACGCCCAGATAGATAAAGAAGCGCTGGCTACAGTGTGGGAAGTCAAGAAATTTTACAATTACTCTTTCGGCGGGAACTTTACCTTACTGACTGATCATGAGCCTCTCACTTCAATCTTTCATCCCAGTAAAACCCTTCCTGCTGTCACTTCTGCTAGATTACAACGCTACGCATTATTATTGGCTGATTTTGAATATTCAATTACATGCAAGAACACTAAGTTACACAGGAATGCGGATGGTCTGTCTCGGTTGTCCTTGCATAGTGAGACAACAGAAGAAGAGCTAGATCCAGTGGGCCTCTTCTCTGCCACGCAGATTGAGCACTTGCCAGTCAGCAGGTCAAACGAGATACACAGAGCGATCTTCTATTGGTGAAAGCCCATGACTTGGTTATGAAAGGATGGTCCACTCCACAAGATGAAGAGATTAAACCGTTTTACCAGAGGAAAGACGAACTGACAGTTCACTGTGGTGTCCTAATGCTTGGATACAGGGCAGTCACTCCTGCAAAGTTGCGTAATCAAGTGTTAACCGAGTTTCACGAAGGTGACATGAAGTCTCTGGCGCGAAGTTATATCTGGCGGCCCAAAATTGATAAGGACATTGGGAACCCAACCAACCGCACCTTGGCAGAGGATCCATTTGGATTTTGCTGGACAGTTCCTAGGACGAATGTTCCTTATCATTAGATGCACACTTGAAGTGGGCTGAAGTGGATATAATGATATCCACCTCATCGACGCAGACTATTGACCGACTGCGAACCATTTTCGCCCGATATGGAGAGCCAGCACAGGTGGTGATCGACAATGACCCACGATTTACACCCGCAGAGTTGCAACTATTTTTGAAGAATAATGATATCAAGCATATTACCACGACCCCATTTCACCCTGCAACCAACGGTCAAGCGGAACGTTTTCTTTAGAGTTTCAAACATGCTATGAAATGCGAGAAACAAAGTACATCCCAGCTGAAAACCAATATGGCAAAGTTCTTTTTGGCTTACCGGAATACCCCGCATTCGACGACTGGAGAATCACCGTCCGTGTTGTTTTTGGGCAAGCCGCTACGGACTCGCCTCGATTTGGTGAGACATGATTCACAAATGAAGTTGATAAACAGCTTCTTCTCCTTCTCGGCAAGAAAGTGACGGCACTTTTGGCGAAAAGTCCCTTCAAACGGTGGCTTATAGCTCTAAAAGCCTGACCGCGACTGAACAGCGCTACGCTAAAATTGAAAAAGAGTGCCTCGTTATTGTGGAAGCCTTTAACAAGTTGGACCAGTGGCTTTTGGGTAAAGCTAACGTCACAATGCACACTGACCACCAACCTCTACAGTCTATCTTTCAAAAGGATCTTGCCTCAGCTCCGAAACGTCTTCAGAAATGATGCTCTTCTTGCAGCGTTATAGCTTCGCCGTCTTTTACCGAAAGTGCACCTCCCTCTACTTGGCAAATGCCCTCTCTAGAGCCCCGTGTGGAGAAAGTCCTAGGACTTCAAAGGAATCGGACATGTTCCAAGTGTTCCGGGCGCATATCAGTCAGGTTGATCCAGTTTCTACTTCGGTAAGAGACACGACTCGTGAGACATTGCACAGAGCAACTGCTGCGTGTTCAGACATGCAAACCCTGGAACATCGATCACATTATCCACGGTTGGCCTCCAATAAAGCAGCAGTTACCGAAACAACTCCAATCTTTTTGGAACTTCAGAGATGAACTCACCATCGCTGATGACCTTATACTCAACTCCACTCTCATCGTCGTTCCAGTGCCATTGAGAGCTGAGACATTAGTTAAGATTCACCAATCCCATAGAGGTCCAGAGTATTGCCTTCATTTTGCACGGGAGTCTGTTTTTTGGCCTGGAATATGGCAAACAAGCCGCCGCAGAGCCCATGTTAGGGACCTTCAGCAAATAGATGACAGCAACGCGACGACGACGGCCAAAACAAACTCGTTCAAATAAGTAACTTTAAGAACAACATGTCTTGCATTATCCGTTGTATGAATTTATTGCAGTTTAAGAAAGTTAAGACAGAGGTTTATGGTTGAGAAGGCTTCTACTAAGTCAACTTACCGAGGACGACTTCTCGCAGCTTGAATTGCAGACGTTGTATACAAAACGTGAAAAGCTTTGGTTAGCTGTTGTAAACAAAGCAAGGACGACGTCTAAAACTCCCAAGGGACCTTTAATTTTGACAGTTGTGCTATTTTAAATTCCCAGGCGCCTAAAATCTTTTGTCTTTAAAACAACGTCGATTTCTTGGGAAATTCCAAGGTTGCGTTTTTTTTATACACCCTGTACACTGTCATAAATTTCATTGTATTAATAGTCGTCGCCGTCCTGTTAGCTAAAGGTCCCTTATCACATCCAGTACCAACGTGTCCCTGGCAATGTGTATCACAAGATATATTTGAGCTCAACAAGATCTATTATCTTGTCACGGTGGACCACTATAGTGACTTTTATGAAAAGGAATGGAAAAGCGGAGGCTGCTGTTAAAGATGCTAAAATAAATCTGTTTTAAAGAAGTCACAAGATTACCATCTTGCCCTCCTTAACATACGCAACACCCCACCACGTGGTCATTCGTTTTCTCCGGCGCAACGTCTGATGGGAAGACGCATCCTACCACTCTAGTCTACCACTTTGCGGAGAACGCCTTTTATCAGATTCACCTGATCCCCGAACCACCCAAGAGTTTGCCAACCATCGACCAGCATCTAAGACCTCCTTGACAAAACAGTACAGTCTTTCCTGCCTTCTTTACTTATGGGATCATATGCATATGCAAAACCACGACCAACTCTGCGTGGACAACCGTGGACGTATGGTCGAATTATTAGCTCACCCTCTCCAGTCTCCACGGTCTTACAACATAGACTCAGGTAGTCATATTATTCGCCGAAATCGCACCCAGATTCGACCAACAACAGCACCATCCCACATTCCTGCAACCATACACCAGTCACTCCCCTCAAGATTCAATTGAAGATCTACCGCCTACCACGTCAGCTTTGGAACCTGATCCACCACCTGCCCCGTTATCTTCACAACCTGGTCAAGGTGAAGTTGTTACTCTAACCAAGGAGCTTCAGCAATCTACTATTCAAGTTCCATCTTACATTACCTGCGCTGGAAGAACCGTGCGTCCACCCAGCAGATTTAAAGATTATGAACTTTGTTGATTAAATTATTATTATTTGTCAGCACGGACAGAGAATGAAACAGTCTGGCATTATTTTTAAAATTTTTTTCTTACTTTTTTCTAAGTGTTAATCTTATAAATTGTATCTCACCGTTTGCAAAGGAGGGGAGATGTCATGAGTCATACTCGGAAGCTACCGATGATCTCCTGAGGGATGGGTTTTCATGTATGTGTTGGGGTTAGGGGATTATGGATTAAAGTGCATTACTCTTATATCTTTATGCTTACATACACGCATAACAGATTTACACTGTTCAAGTGTAGGCATATTTAACACCGAATAAGTGTATACTGTATTTACACTATAACAAAGTGTAATATAATGCCCAAATACGGTAATATTACACCTTTTTAATGTAAATTTACACTAAATTGGGTGTTAATATTAAACTGCGAGATTTACAGTGTGGACGATGCATTGCCATTGGCACACATCCTTTCAAGGGTTCTGGGGGTGAGAGATCTCCCCCAGAAAATTTTGAAATCTATAACACGATAACCTTAATTCGTGCATGCATCGGCATACACGATAGAATTTGTCGAATTTTACCTTGATAGTTTTTATTGTGTGGCTTCCATTTATTTCGGCTTCCAAGGTTAAACAAAACAATTCTAATTGTGTCCCCCCTAAAAGTTATCTTATGAAAAATAAGACCCTCCTGCTCTCTTCCTCTATTAATAATGAACGGTGGCCTTGAAGCATTGCCCTCTGGGATATGTTGCTAACAAATACGGGTGTCGAAATTACCAATGCATAGACATAATATTGACAAAATAAATATAAAATGTATTTCCTACATAAATATATATTCCACTAGCTTCGATTTCTTTAAAGAGTGCATGGCATAAATTACCCGTGAGTATAACGGTGAATTTTAAATTGATTTTTAATAAGATAATTAAAGCAGTTATCTTATTTGTAAGATAATAGCTCTGTAGATCATTAAACATATTGAGGTAATACGAAGAAACCAGTGTTGTTTAAATATATAGTTCTGCATATAGTAATCATGAACTCAAGTCGTATGATAACTGATGACAACATGCATGCGTGCTGCACATGCAACCACTGCTCTTATACTATTGTCTATTACCTCTATAATAACACAAGACATTATTTCAAACCTATAGTAGGCTATTTGTAAATCTTCCAAATATTGTAATGTAATTTGGTGGTAGAACAACCAAAAATTTCACTAAAATTACAATAATATGCGATCAGTTTTCGGAAATAAAATTAATTTTATAATTATAGTGGTTTTAAAATATATTCTCTTTAATTTTTCAGCACAATAAATATTTAGTTTCTTTGCTTGTGTGGAAAGTCTTGTCACTGTTCTAATATTGCTAATTTTTATTTAGGTGTCGAGCCAATATGTCCACCTCACTTGAATGTGTATACTGCGCCGTTATTGTCGTTATGGATTTATGAAATATAGGAATGGTTGCCCAACTTGCCAATGTAACACCAGACGTAAGCACTGCGGTAATATGTATTAGTTTGGTGATACATTATCACATGCATGTGTATCATGGTTCTCTTTGCCATTTTTAACTGGAAAACACCACATATAAGAAATAAGTAAATCAAACTTGATTTATTGTGTTTAAATCATATTAATTATAGTCTATATAGAAGGTACAGTCCCTCCCTCTGTTAAACTGAAGGGGAACTTCAGTCTCACAATAAGTTGGCTTAAATCAGAAAATATCATATATGTTTATATTAAAGTGTTCCTAAACTATTTCTGTCCAAAATTAAAGGGTAAGGAGAAATTGCTTGACGAAGTTCAAGATGTTTTCAAATTTTGGCGCCATTTTGTTGTTTTCCGTTCAGACGCGGATTTGTACGGCGCCCTCATTTGTGATGTCATCAGTGCGCGCTTCTGAACTGTACAAATCCGCGTCTGCACGGAAAACAACTCTACATTAATTCTCTACTATCCTATGTTACTAATCCTATGTTGCTACTATATATATAATTGACTCTGCGGAGGAGAGTGGTCTTTGCTCAAAACGCTTGCGAAAGCTTACGCGAACGGTTGCTTTCGCACGGCAAGAAGCATGACGTGAGAGGTTTTTAAAAGTCTTCGTATGTACACGTATATATCGTTCAGGTTCGATAGAATACAACTCACAATGAATTGTAGTCATCAAAAGCCCGACTCATTATCCTCAATATTTCCTCCAAAATTCAATGAAAAAGCAGCGAAAATATAACAGCAAGAAAAATGAATCACGCTCCTTGTCAATCTCGTTCCCCGAGCCTGCGATCCTCGGGAAGGAACGCGAGGCTCTAGGATAATCCGTTACCGGAAGCCAAGAATCCTGGCTAAGATTGAACTACGCATTCCATTTCAATGGCCAATCAGATTCCTCCCTGAAACGGATTATCCCAGAGCCTTCGTTTCCTTCCCAAGGATCGCAGGCTCGGGGAACGAGATTGGCTCCTTGTCAACTTTTGCCCATACTCGATCCCAAGGTCTCACGGCCGCGCGCGACCTGTGCAAGAAAACTTGCACTATAGTTTCTAAAGCGTATGCTCTTGAATTGGGACGCTTTAAATAGCACCCGTAACAAGTTTCACACTTTCCCGTAACAAGTTTCACATTGTGTTGACATATTTTGACAGAATAATTTTGCCTTGCGAAAACTGCTCAACTTCTGAAAAATAGCAGTTTTCTGAGAGGCCGCGGCTAATCAGATTCTCCTTTAAAGGTCCAGGGTCCAGACACACCGGGCGCGATTCCGCCGATTCGACAACGCGACGCGATTTTTCGATTTTCACTGACCGATAAGTTGATAACTTTGATCCTAGTTTAAGTTTTCCAAATATTTAGAAGCGTTCTAACATTTTGAGTTATTTGGTCTACATATCTTTTAAAATTTGCGCTCATAGACCTTATTCATAAATCGCGACGAGGCCTCGTATCCTAGGATACGGGAACAAAACGCGGGAAAACAAGCGAAAACTGTTCGACAAGCCAAATTCAGATGCTATTGTGTTGACTTTAACGGCTTGTTTCTTGTTGCTTTTTGCGATTTATAACGATTTTTGTGTGTATTTCAAGACTTTGTGCCCACAACGAAAGCGATAAACGGGTATATTATAAAAGCGACCGGTTTTTCTCCCGTTTTTGTGTGGAAAAAATGACAACGTAGCGATGGTGTTTATCCAGAAGCGAAAAACAGTATTTTACTGAGATTTCAACGTCAATATAAAGGTTATTCCGTGAAAAATCAAGACAACTATGGAATGAAAGTATAATCTTTCGAATTTGACATTAACATGAAAGAAAACAACAGTCAAAAATCACAAGATAACGTCAAATGTTATTGATTCGTGCGGAAAAATATGAACTGTGGCTGTGGCTCGATAACATCTGCAAGCAGCTTACAAGTTTAGAAAATGAAGGCTACATTACCTGAGTGAGTTGTAATCCTATTTCTTCAACAATAGTTTCATATTTCTTACGATTTTGGTGTTGTATAGACGTTTTGTAGCCTTGTTGGTTGTTTGTTTTGGCCATACAAACTTGGCAATAATATACAAAGTCAAAGGCTTCCTTTTTCGATTGACTCCAGCATCTTTTGCTTTAAATATCATGTTATATTTTCTCAGAAGTATTTTTTTCAACTTTCAAGCTCAGTTTTATAGATATTATTTTCGAAAAAAGCCGTAATATTCACGAAAAAAAGCTGCCATAGCCGACAGCAAAAAAACCCATTTTATCAATTTTCCCGCGTTTTTCCCCGTTTCCTAGGATACGAGGCCTTATCACGATTTATGAATAAGGTCTATTGGTAGTTTTATTAACTTTCAAAAACTAAACAGTCGCGTTTTCGAATCGCGCCCGGTGTGTCTGTCGTCTAACCAATAGCCTAATTTTCAACGAGTGACCGAGTAAAAATGGCTCTGGGGACGAGATTGACTTTAGCCGAAAAGCATACGCTCGTGCCAGTCCTTTTCCGCATCACATATCAATCAGCGAGTTGCATCGCCCTATATATAAGCGCCCTAATGCACAC
>CACRXK020009353.1:0-19264 GCA_902702795.2 Paramuricea clavata
CCTAACCAGGAATGGTTGCCAGAAATATGCAACACTACTGTAGGCCCACTAAACATGTAAAAATTGAGAAAACCAACAACTTGTTCCAGGTTGATATCAACAGGCGTGAACAAGGTTGTGCAGTATTGTCAACATGTTGTTACAGCATTGTTCAACTGTAACAACTTGGAACAACATGGTTGACAACTTGTTCATAGTTGGCCGCACAACATTGTTCACACCTGTCGATATCAACTTGGAACAACTCAACTTGGAACAACGTGTGCATTTTTAGCTGTGTAGTAGGAATTGAATCTGCAATTCTAGTGCAGCGCTCTAACAAACTGCACTACGGAGGCCAGTTGCTTTGATCCTACCATTACTATGTTCTTTCTTTAGACAGTATAAACTTGAAATTCATTCCTTCAATTTGACTTGTTAACATCGAGATTGAATATGTTGACATTCATTGGTAGTATGATTAATGTGAAATATTACATGCACAAACGTCAAATATATGAAGGGGCAAATATATGAAGGGGTTTATGTTACAACGTATATCAAAGTCACATGGTGTATTTCGAGGATCTAATATCCTTGAGGGGGATATATATATATATATATTATGTCTCTCTCCATATATACTGTATATATGTACATGCTCACTTGGAATATCCACCAAACCCAGCATGTTATACAGTATAGCTATTTATTGGTTGTATTTCCAGTGCTTTTTTCTAAAGGGTTATAATTCCACAAAATATTGACACATAGGTTACTTCACTTTCATATGTGGTAGTTAATTTTTTGATAATAATTATAAAAGTCTAGATCTGTTTTGAAACTTTCCAAATGAATATACTGTAAATTATATGATAGACAACTTTGTATTTGATACAGTAACCGCACAATCACAAGTTAGGTGTAGAAGGTATGCAAAAGCCTATTTCTTTGATGTCTGGGTATATGAGGCAGGTCATACAATAGCTAGGATATAATACTTTGGGAATGTCTGTGAATTTCAGGATGTGTACCTACCAACAGGCGTCATCAATATTTTTTGTGCCTGTGAGCAAAATACAAAGTGTGCCTGCCTGCCTGCAAAAGGGACCCTTGTAAACAAGACTTCCTTTCACTTGTGAGGCATTCATGCAAAACCTGATTGTGCCAATATATATGTGAAAATATATTCATGAGCAGCTGGGTTCTTATTTTTACTAGATGACAGTGTAAAACAGTGGAAACTAAGTTCCCATACTAGGTTACAATATGTTTCCAGTTTTAATAAGATGGTACTGGACTTTCTAAAACTGTCTGTACCAGTGTTAGTAGTACCAACATGAAAATGATGTGCTGATTGGTTATATTACTACCTTAAAAAATAAGCAGAAACTTGACGTTTTGATGTTTTTCATGTTCTAAGATCATATAACTGACATTTCAATGACTTGCTTACTTAGTATTCAGTGCTGCAAGTTAATCTACAATTTGCATTCCTATCTTCAACTATTACCTAATCACAAAAAAGTCATTTGGTTATCATTGACACATTGCCAAAATTGTCGTAAAACATGAAATAAGTGTAATTTAAGCAGGATTTGATAACTGTTGATTGCCCTCAGAAATACACATTGGTAAATAACCACTAGATTTTACCCCAACACTACAGGGGACAAATAAAAAAGTTTGCCTAACATTGAGTAATTCTAATAGAGAAATTCATAATTACAACACAAGAAACTCTTCAAGTAATAAAACAAATTATAGAAAACACACTCTTGCTAATAAAGGAATAAGGAATTGAAGTTTTAAACAAATTACACAAGTCATTTTTAATACGGTAAAACTCTATTAATAAGGCACATTTGTGTAAGGTAATGCCGGATCTACATCAACCATATCACAAAGCTCCTACCTTGGACCTATTAAACTACAGAAAAATACAAAACACGCTATACCATACAATACAAAATGCATGATATTCAATATAAAACCTTATACGAAAATAACGAAACATGTAGACATGCAGTTTGTAAGTTAATTTAACCAATATCCTCAGTATTTGAAATAAAAGACGAAAAAGATCGTGTAATATCTTCTAGAAAACACCGAAAGTTTAGTTTACAATCGGCCGTCAAATACAAGGCAAATCATATTAGCATATTTCAATATTCATAAGCTTACCGGCATCGTTCTGTTTTTCCGCCATCTTGAAATTTAGCATGTGCTTATTACTCGTCCCAGGATACTGAGTGATCACACGGTGGGAGCCGTGAATTGACGATATTAGTAAATTCGCTGGCTTTTGACATTTTATGCATATAGTAAATCCGTCTTGGAGCTCATGTTGGAATTTTCCTATAGGAATTTTCCTATAGGAATTTCCTATAGGAATTTCCTATAGGAATTCCTATAGGAATTCGTATAGGATATTCGTATAGGAGGTTATATAGAATATAGAATCCTATTGCTGTTATTATATGTTTTTACTCTGTTTTTTATAGCAAAATACAAAACAAGTGTAACTCCAAAGATCGATATCGATCGATATATATTGTTATCGATCTTTGGAGTTAAACTTGTTTTGTATTTTGCTAAAATACTCAGTGGTTATGTTTTTAGTATCAATGTGTTTAGCTAGCTAGGATTTCTATAATTCCTGATGATCCCTAATGCAAGCATTCCTATTGGAATTTTATCCCTAATAAGAATATAAGATACAGCCAATAGTTCGCGCTTCAACTGGACGCCCTGGTGACTAGTTTACGTTTCAGAGCACAAAGCTTTATGGGATAGCATCGTTTTATTTGTGATAAAAAGTAGTTGGTGTTATAATTTTGTGCTTGGAATATTTCGTTGTTATTTTTAACCCAAACAGTGGAAAAGGAATCGGAAAGTTCTTAACATGTTATTCAGATGTCACAGGTAAGAATACTTTTGTATTTGACTTATTATTTAAGCACTTTAATTGCAAAATATTGTGGTGAATATGATTGTTAACTTGAGGCATGTGGGCCATGTGTCTTAAAATTTCGTTGAATGTTTGAATTTGCCGCGTCAATTTGCATATAAAACACACAAAATGTTGGTTTCTGGCAGTAAAGAAAGAATGAAATATAAATTCGAACCTATTATTGTGAATTCTATACTAAATTTCACACTATTATTAACAATTTAGCAATATTTTCTTTGGCATAATTTGGCACTTTGCTTAACTCTTTATCGTCCGGCGATAAATTTCATATTTTTCATTCAATTGCTTCCGATGTAAATATCTCAACGAGTATTAACCCCCCTTTAAAACGGAAACCACCATTGAAATCCTCATAAAATAACCTTTCGAACGGGAGGTCAAATGCCATTATAACATTACACAAACCAAAACAATCGTGTATTTTACTCACCGCTTTGCCAAATATTCTGTATTTCATATCCAGAAAATCTTGAATATCTCTTGAACTCCTCGGAATTCCCCACAAGTCAATCTGAGTGAAATACTCCTTGTATTCAAGCGCTTTCGTGTGGAAAATTTCGTTTGAATACGGCCAGTAGAAATATATTTATTTTGATTTTTTCAAAATATCGGGTTTTTACCGGTTTTTACTCGCACGCGCCCGCCACACACTAAAATTGGCCAATAAGGAGCACCCGTAGCCCGATGCACATGCAAATCACGCTGCAGGTGTAAGTTGACCTTTAGAATCGATTTCAGACGTTTCCCGAGCGATAGGATTTAAACAACGCAATGTTTTGGCAGATCTAAATTTTATATTATATTTTCCGGTCGAACCGCTGTTGAAGCTCTCGCGTAAAATTTAGATATTTTGAAATTCCGAAATAAAAAGATGCAAATCTGTTGATACAAGCTTGAAAATAACACTCTAAATAGTGTTTTGGATTGTGATTCGAACAAGACTATTATGAAAAAGATATCTTGAAAGGGGCCGAAGTTATGTTCGGCGAAAGGTATGCCTTTGTGATACATTTTATTACATTCTTACATTTTTCAGGAATATTGTGTAATCTAGTGAAATATG
Source organism: Paramuricea clavata (assembly GCA_902702795.2). Taxonomy (NCBI): domain Eukaryota; kingdom Metazoa; phylum Cnidaria; class Anthozoa; order Malacalcyonacea; family Plexauridae; genus Paramuricea; species Paramuricea clavata. Next base: position 4,017 of record CACRXK020009353.1, read on the forward strand.
ACACCGCTTGCCCTCTAAAGGTCGTAAATCGCTATAATGTTGACATTTTATTATATCTATCGATAGGAATTTTTTCACTGAATCGAATGGTGTTATTTTCATCTATATAGCATGCACTGAACCGAAAATATGAACCTGCAAAATACCAGGGCGGTTTCGACCTGGTTATTTCAGCACCAAATGAAAAAGAGTTAAAGTTAAGACTATTGTAAAGCTGGGTAAATAATTATATAAAATAATATATATTAAACATCCAAATGCTTTTAAAGATATGTTTGCATTTTAATACTTCAATAAGGATTGGAATCAGAGAGGAACGACAGCATTAAATGTGCTATTTTTAGTGTATCGATAATCAATCTTTAGTGTCCTCTACTGTATTTGCATTACTCTGTCTAAATTGCAAGAAGATTTTACTTGTCAAGGGGAGAGTCTTTTAATAGTGGGTTTATAAAGAGCTTCACTTGTATAAAGTGATGTTTGTAATGATAGTGCTGAGACAGTGCCCCAAATGTTCTCTTTGTATATATTTCAAGATTAATATTTGAGCTGGGCAGTGCTTGTATGTAGCCCTGGCTCCAAATATTGTTTTCAACAATCAGCAAATATAACCAGATTCACTAACAATAGTCCATAGTTTATTTAATATGTGCTTTATCACTTTATATATTAAGCATAATTACACCCTGCATTACCTTGTACCAATATGAACCTGTAGTCTTTGTGATTCATGGTGATTATGACAATAAACTATGGAAATTATCTTATATATAAAGGATAAATCTTATTATTTATTAAAAAAATTTCTGGTTTCTGATTGGCTAACAGCCAACTGTGAAATTGTCGTATCAACTCAGTGGCTAACCAAATATGAATTTTTCAAAATGAAAAAATTTGGGACGTGTTTGCGACGAGAATCATATCGACTCGCTGACGCCATTGATATGATGACGATGACGGCTGCCGAAGGACTAACTAGGATTTTTTTTCTTAATACAAATAAAATACAAATGGGTTCCATTTGTTTTGATTTTTTTAATTAATTTTAAATAAATAATAAAACAATTATTGAATTTGGTTTTTGCACAATATGAAGAATTATCAAGCCCTCAGTTTGCTGTAACAGTTATCAACCTCAGCCTTTGGTTGATAACAGCAAACTTTGGGCTTGATAATTCTTCATGTCATGCTCAACCTCATTCAATAATTGTTAAATATTAATTAAAAACTGTTTTTACATCAAGAGTTAATAGTCCCTTATAACTGCATGACTGAGGAGTGTCTCAGTTTAGGAAGCAAGTCCATTGTTCTAGTTTTTTTTATAGGGTATAATTTACTAATTATGATTATATTTTCAAATAAATAATGTTTTCCTTTTACAGATTCCAATATGATGGATCTCTGGTGGCATTTGCATGCTGTACTCGGAGCAGTATTAAATGTACATGAAGAAATCAATGGACTTGAACAAATGGTTTGTTAGATCATAATATTGATTGTGAAGTGGAAAGTGTTATAATACGGCATTGTGAGAAACTCTATTCGCCACAACACATTGCTGTGCAATCAGAACTAAACATAGTCATCTATAAGAATGACAGAAAATAAAACTTATGTAGTGCATACAGAATTTTCTATTTTTTAAATACATAATATAGGTAATATAATATAGTACAATTTTATGTCTAAAATTTTCTAAAAGTAAGAAAATATAAGAAACATTTCTTAAACTGAGAACAATGAAAAATGTCATAAGTTAAAAAGATAAATAGCCTAAATTAGTATGTTATATGTAAATATAGCCTGTTATATTTGCCACATTTTTATCTGTAATAAATTTTTTTCACTAGTTTCTCTTTTTCCTTCACCTTGGTAAATAACTCTTTTAGGCAGTTTGATTTAGAGGATTATGCAAGAATTTCTATATGATATATAAGATATCTATGGATCCAATAATATGAATTTCTATGTAAATCTAAGGAATTCCTATTCCTATAGGAATTCCTATTAGATTTTGGCCCAATTTCCTATAGGATCCTATAGGAATTCCTATAGGAAATTGGGCCAAAATCTAATAGGAATTCCTATAGGAATTCCTATAGGATCTTATAGGAATTCCTATAGGATCCTATAGGAATTCCTATAGGATCCTATAGGAATTCCTATAGGAATTCCTATAGGATCCTATAGGAATTCGTATAGGATCCTATAGGAATTCCTATAGGATCCTATAGGAATTCCTATAGGAAATTGGGCCAAAATCTAATAGGAATTCCTATAGGATTTCCTATAGGAATTCCTATAGGATTTTTTCGTAAGGGGTTATAGGTCGAAATAAGTTGTCTTGCCAAAACAAGACAGAAATCTAAAAGTTTTAGGCAACGGCGTCGATCAGTCTGCAAATTTTGTAAAATTAAACCGTTTACAATCGAAATATTCACGAAAAACCAAGCCAAATATTTCCACCACTTTTTAGATTCAGCTCCTACAGGGTAGTAGCTCCTATACTGGTCGTTTACGTCCACACCGTTCATATACTTATTATACAATGATATGACGGCGGGTTTTTCTCGCACTTCCTCGGGAACGACTTTCCTTTTTCCAGTGCGTTCATCTAAAGGGCCGAAAACGTCGGGCTGTGGATCGACATTGGTCAATAAAATCGTGACTAAACGTTTATCTTGCCATGCCAAACAAACTAAATCTTCATTTTGTCAAGTTCTCATTTCTCCACGCTTAAGTTTTATTATTTTCAAATCAGCAGGAAAATATTTCCTGTTGTGGCGCAAGGTCGAGCATGCATAAGTTTTTTTTGCAAGCAAATGTTTGAGTAAAGGAATCGAGGAAAAATAGTTATCGAAATAGAAATGACGGTAAGTATTATAGTAGGGTTTTCCCAGGAAATCAACAACTTTAAAACCGAGACCTTGCGCCCCTTCCGCTTCATTTTCATCGGCATTTTAATCGGCATTTTCGGCATTTTGTTGTTTAACTAAGTAAACTTGAAAGCGCAGCATGAAATAAGTTTCAGAATCGGCTAACATCCAAACTTTAATACCAAATTTATTAGGTTTTTTAGGCATATATTGCTTGAAAGATAAACGACCATTAAATTTAATCAAAGCTTCATCAATCGAAATATTTTTTCCAGGCACATAAACATCTTGAAAAGCATTTTCGAGCTTTGAAATAAGGGGCCGAATTTTTGTAAGTTTATCGGTTGGGTTTTCTTGCCGCGGGTCCGAAATATGAAAATACTTGTTTAAAATCTCGAAACGTTTCACAGGAATTGTTGTTTTGAAACCAGCATTGCCTAAAAATAAATTTGAATCCCAGTATGACCGAATTGTTGAAAGTTTGTTTATTCCCATCAAAATATTCAAGCTAAAAAATGCAGACATTTCGTCGCGGTCGGTTGTAAAATTTGGATCGTTGCATTTTGAACGGGCGTACGAAATTGTAGCATGCACAAGGAGATCGAAAAACGCATCGCCGAAAAACAAGTCGAAAAAGTCCTTAGGGGAAGCGTCTAAACCCAAGCCATGTCGAGGACCAAAGTCGGCAGTAAAGTCTTCAACACTAACACTACTTAAATTATCCATTCAAAATATCATCAAAATCATCTGCACTTATCTCGCTTCCACTTTCGCTCACACTGTCGCTGTCGAGTTCTTGATCTTCGATGTCAGAAAAACCGTGAAAGTCCCTTCATCGTCGTCTGAATCGCCCGCTATGTCTCTCCATGAAACCGCCGATGTTCCCGCTGCTATAGGCCGAGTTTCTTGAACCGTTTCGCCGACTATAAACCCCTCAAAGTCGCTTCCGTCCTCACTACTGTCGAACATACGAAGTGCTTCAGCCATATTTTAAAAAAAATCGCAGAAAGGTGTTTTAACTCTTTCACGACAGGCCGGTTTCGCATTACATTTCGATTCAATTTTTCTAATATAAATATCTCGGCGAGTATTTACCCCCCTTTTAAATAAATGCCACCATTGAAATCCTCATAAAATAACCTTTTGAACGGGGGGTCAAGTGCCGTCAAGACATTACACAAAGCGAAACAATCATATATTTACTCACCGCTTGGCCAAAGATTCTAAATTTCACATCCACAAGATCTTGAATACCCCTTAAACTTTTCGTCATTTGCTAAACGGCTATACGTGTAAAATACTCTCTGTATTCAAGCGCTTTCGTGTAGAAAGTTTCGTATGTATACGCCGACTAGAAATATTTATTTTGAATTTTTCAAGATATCGGGTTTTACTCGCACTTGCGTACATTGCGCAATAATTGGCCAATAAGAAGCTCCTTTGGCCGGGATGACGTCAAACTCACGCGTGTAGGTGCAATTTGACCTTGCGGATCCATTTCTGGCCTTTCCAGGGTCATACGATACAAACGCCGCATTGTTTTGACGGTTTTCGGTCGTATTTCCGGTTGGGATTAATTCACTTCGAGCTCACAGTCGGACAAGAAATGGAAATATATTGATAAAAGATACAGATTTGTACAGTCAGGGTTGCAAATAACACTCCAAAAACACTATTTAATGGGGATTCGAACAAGACTATTACAAAGACGATATGTTCGATGGGGCCGAAGTTATTTTCGGCGAAAGGTATGGCTAGTCTATAATAATCTGTATTTTTGTTCGGACAATTGCGTAATTTGATACAATATGATCGTTTTGACTTTCAAAGGCCCATAAATCGTTACAATACTAATAATGACTATAACTATCGTTTGGAACTAGTTGATATTTTATTTCTGAATCGAATGGTGGTATTTCTGTCTTCATAGCATGCACTGAACCGAAAGTATGAAATTTCGACCCGTCGAGCTACTGGGCCCTGTTAAGAAAGAGTTAAAACGCTTGTAACTTGAACAATATTAACTGTACAAGCTTGCACGAGGTCTCTTTTGAAAGAGCAGATTCAGGTGTTTTTATAGCTGCGCGTTGCTAAGCAATGCGTGACTGCATTACGATCCTGCTACAACGTTGACGATCCACGAACTTGGAAGACTGTCTGTGTCAAATGTAACAAAAGCAGAAGTCTCATCCGACCATTAACTTGCTGTTACTAGAGGGGCGTTTGCACATTGCGATTTGTCCTGTGCGATTCGGATTTTGGTGTATAATTCATTTGATGCCTCAATTCCAAAAATCTGAATTGAAGCGAAACTTTTAATTGCACAATTGACGCGTGCCTACTCGATTGGATTCGCCAAAATACGAGTCGTACACGGCGGATCGCGGTGTGTAAACGTACCTTAAGTAAACTAAGTATAATTACTTAGGTGATTATTGAAAATTTTCCAAGCTGATTCGTTGCCATTGAGGTGATTATAACGTGATAATCACCTAAGTTTTGACTATTAAATGACGAAGAAATGTGTATTTTTATTTTTTCCCAAATAATCACCCATGAAATTATACTAAAACAATTATTCGCCTTAGGCTCGGTGGTTATTGTTAAATGAAAACTTCGACTTTGTCTCTGTCCCTACTTACCGATAATCACCTAGCCTTCGGCAATAAATTGTTAATTATTTCTGTTTTCTATATTTATATTGATATTTTGTAAAGGGCCCACTGTAATTGGTGTTAAGCTGTTGTGGTGTCCCAGCTTCTTTAATGCATTCATTGTATAATGTTTGGAAGCGAAGCACAATAAATAAATAAATAAATAAATGCGAAATGCATATCTCTTATTATTGGCCAATGAAAATGGCGTGTCGTTTCGGGCGCATACGGGCGCATTGTCCATTACCCCATTGCCTATTCCAGGGCGCATACAGGCGCATTGCGCGTAAATGAGTTTTTAAAAATTAATCGTTTCACGTTTATCATTTCTAAACGTTCACCAAAAATAATACCAAGAGTTAGCAAAACACAATCACAGGTTTGTCAGCAGGATCAAACACTGGCCAGTACTCGAACATCTGTTGAGTACTCAAACATCCGTCAAAATACCAAGCAATTTGGGTGAGTTATCAATTTCAGAGTTGAAAAACCTTTGCTGCAAACTCAACTTTTCCTGCGCTGGCGGCCAACAGGTACTTAAGAAAGAGAATGTACTACAGAACAAAAGAGAACGTCTAAGCACAAATAGGCAGCAATCCAACCTTCAAACCGTTCCAGCAAACAACACGTTATCTATTTCCAACACAAGGGAAAGCTTCAGCACCGATCAACTGGCACAGATTACGCAAATTGTTTTGCAGTCGATCTTGTCGTTCTTCAAAAGCAAACATGCCACAACAACCGCAACTTGTGTAGATGAACAGCCAACTATCCCGCCACCGCCACTCGAAAGGCTAGAACAGCTTGGTCAATTCCCATTTTTAAGTTCCAGCAAGCTCCAACAGCAGCCGGCTTAATCCCATGGACCTCTTACCTCAATCCAGCAGATGGGGGATTCACACCAGGGATTCCAAGCAAATACGTTCATGACATCGAAAGTGGTGAGTTTTTGAGCTTGCTAAATTGCAAAAAAATTTAAATTAGTTAAATGTTGATTCCGGTTGGTTAACACCACGCAAGCCTGAAGTGCTAACTAAGATTGAAGAGTGGACAACTGCTTTCAACACGTATATGTTAAGCATTGTACAAAAATTTCCAAATCGTGCATCAGAACTTTTACAGTACATGGAAACCACCCGTCATGCAACAAAAACACATGGCGGTTTAGGCTGGTGCATATATGACCATCCATAAATTTTGTTACAAAGCTGCTGTGTGTCGAACATTGTCATGGGCCAACATTTCCTTTTTTACCACAGAGGTAGACTTTGCCCATTACAACCCAATTGCCCCTACACTTACTGATGTAACTGAACCATCCTGGGTACCAATGTCCACAATCCCGTGGGGAAAATGATGACAACGAACCACCCTTCACAATCCGCCTGTAGCTCCGCAAAGACCAACAGAAAATAGAACTGTTAGTTTAATGTCTAGTACATATAATAGCCGTAATTCAATACCTTTAGACAATACTATAGTTATGCCAATTCACACTGACGGGCTCGAAGATGCTCTCCGTGGGCATCCCGATTCATTATTCATTTTGAAACACTGTTCAGACTTACTTTTCGGTGCCTGTCTAGGTTATGATGGTCCTCGCATGTCCAAATTTTCGAAAAACCTTAAGTGTACCATTGACAAACCCACGTTTGTTTCAACTAACCTAGCTGCCTCGTACCCAGGCACTTTAAATAATTATAACACATGAAGTATTCAGGAAGGCATGCGACACATGAAGGGGCTGTTGGGAAGGGTGTGTCCTGGGGAGCGCCTGGCAGTTTTTGTATACTCTCATGGTGGACAAAATTATTGATGAAGCAGAGATTTCTACAAATCCTTTAATTATGGACGAAGACCAGTTCACATGGCTTTTTTAAACAAAAATTACCATACCCGCATATATTTTCTTGATGGAAGTGGAATTGAACATCATGGCAAGTAATTAACAACAAGAAACTGAATACTGATGACATGCATAATGTGTGTAAAATCATGAGAAAGATTCATGGCGAGGAAACCCTGCGATGCTTTTCTTAGAGGACGCGCAGTACATGCAATGAGAGGATGCGCAGTACGTTGCAGGACGTGCAATCGAGCAATGAAAAAATCATTGACAAGCGTTAAGTCGTCACGAAAATATTTCGTGCACTTAAATTGGATAAGACTTGCTACCAATCCCTGTTGACTCGATAGCTCAATAGGTAGAGCGGCGGTCTAGATACCCGCAGATGCGAGTTCCAATCCTGCTCGAGCCAACAAATTTTTTCGTTGCTCGATGCAGTGTCAGATTAATATGAAACTAGTTTTTTGTATCTCTGAGGATGGTTCTGAAATAGAATTGAAACACTGTGCGTCCTCTAAGACAAGTGTCAAGTCGTCACGAAAATATTTTGTGCACTTAAACTGGATAAGACTCGCTACCAATCCCTGTTGACTCAATAGTGAACTTAAGCAAGTGACGTTTTCACGGCGACGGCGACGCTATTTAACCATTTAAGACTGGACCGAGAACAGCGTTTTGGCACAAAAAACAAATCATTAAGCAAAACAACTGCAGTTGACGGCGACTACACCATGTCATTCAGAAATATCGGTGAAGTTTTAGCATACTCTTACGTTGACGAAATTATTTCAGATGAATTTGTGCTTCTATATGATCATTACCGTTCGAAAAATCCAGACTTCAGCTACGAAGACAGCTCCAGGTTTGATTTTGACAAACTAGAAGAGGCTGAATGCAAGGCAGATTTTCGAGTAGAAAAAAGAGATCTGCATGTTTTAGCCAATGCCCTGCAGATTCCTCCCTCATTCCAAACGTACCAGAGAAGTGTTGCCGATGGTTTGGAAGGCCTTTGTATGCTGATGAAACGCTTCACCTATCCCTGCAGGTACGGTGATACGATACCGCTATTCGGCAGACCGGTTCCTGAATTATCCATGATAACAAATCATGTTATGAACTACGTTTATGACACTCACTGTCAACGCATAACCGAATGGAACAACAATCTTCTAAGCCCTGATCTATTGGAAGTGTTTGCTAGGGCCATTCATCAAAAAGGTGCTCCACTACAGAATTGTTTTGGATCCATCGATGGAACAGTGCGCCCCATCTGCAGACCCAGACAAAACCAGAGGGTTGTATACAATGGCCACAAAAAGGTGCATGCACTGAAATTTCAATCAGTGGTGGTTCCAAATGGAATGATAGCAAACCTTTATGGACCTGTAGGTGAGTATTTTTATATCCAGAATATTTTTATTATTAAACAATATATATAACACTTGATGTAGTCTATAACAAAATAAGAATACTCTTTGATATTATTTGATATCTGATTGAAAATGTGCTCAATTTTACAAACATCTTATAATTGTTTTTATTACTCTTTGTTTTTATACAATAGAGGGAAAAAGACATGACGCCGGGATGTTGGCCGAATCTGGGCTTTTACAAACCTTAGAAGCGTTCTCAACAAGTGGACAACCAATGTGCTTGTATGGTGATCCAGCATACCCCTTAAGAGTGCACTCACAGGCACCCTTCAGAGAGGCCAACCTAACAAATCGAATGCAGCTATTCAATACCCACATGAGTGCCACAAGAGTATCTGTGGAATGGTTATTTGGAGATATTATCAATTATTTTAAATTCCTAGATTTCAAAAAAAATCTTAAAATTGGGTTGAGTAGCATTGGCAAGATGTATGTTGTATGTGCTCTACTTAGAAATGCTTTGACATGCATGTATGGCAAACAAACTGCTGAATTCTTTGACTTGCAACCACCTTCTCTACAAGAATATATTGCTAATTAACTATAAATAATTTTAATCCATTAAGCTGCAGAGCTTCCCCACTAACAATCAAAATCGTCTGGTGTTAGACAAGCTAAAAAATAAGTAGGGCACACTGGGGTGAATTGCGGCTCAATGGATAAACTATAAACATTGTCAGATTTTTGGTTTACCCATAAAGCTGCAGAGCTTCCCCACTGACAAGTAAAATCATTTGGCGTTAAACAAGTAAAAAAAAAAGTAGGGCGCATTGCGGCTCAATGGGTTAACTAGAGACATTGTGACAAGTAAACTTGTCCGGCCTTAAACAAGTAAAAAATAAATAAGTAGGGAGCACTGGGGTGCATTACAGCTCAATGGGTTAATATAATTTATGGGCATTGTGCAATTACATTGGGCTCCTGCAAATGACATCACAACACTTGTTGACTCCTGCCATGTTTGGTGGCAATTAACTTACAAAAAAATGATTAAAAACGTTTGTTACGTTGCTTTTGTTTGAGCACTTTCATGAATTATAATGGTCCACAGCTGTGTAGTAGTCTGTTGAATAAAATATTTTTGCTGCCAAAAATGGTAGATTATTTTTGATACATCATACTGCAAGACCTGAATACACTGTACTCCATGTTTTAACATGTAATGCATAACTTTAACCATAATTGACTGTCTATTCTGTCTCAGTATATCTTATATACTTCAGAAAAAGGGTTAACGTCTGTTTTCAAATATGTAACATAAAAAAGTAACATCAAAAACCTATAAAATAACACTTGTAAGTAAAAGATTAGATTCTTCTATTTGTTTGCAAATTTGTCCAGGAGAGTCATGAGGGCCTGATTCTGAATCTGCTGTTGTTGAAACATAGCCTGCATGGTTTGTACATGCTGTTGTTGTTGAAGCTGCTGTTGCTTTTGCTGATCTTGTTGCTGTATAAACATGAGCATGTCCTTTTGCATTTTACTTTGCTGTTCCAACAACAAAGCACTGTTTGACTGTTCTTTTTCTTGTAGCTCACATTCCCTCTCTTTTATTGATAAGTCAGCCTTAGCTTTTTCCTTTAAAAATTCTATGGCATCACTTGTGCTCCTTCTTCTTTTTTTCAATGATCCCTCTGCTCCATTGTCCTCATTCCTTTTTTTGTTTTGCCTACAGTCTCCATGGCTTTTTTTCTCATTTCCTCGGCTGTAACTTTATCTTGCTCTGCTTTCTTCCTCTTCGATTCACATGGAGGATTATGCATCCATTCTTCCTCTTTATCACAAATTTCCTCTAACATTGAGCTAAGTTCATCATCATCCGGGCTGATGACACTTGCTAGATCTTCTTCTCTGACTTTAGCTTTGTATCTATTCATTAGTAGATTAAGACGATCTCTTAATGACCTCTTGGATACATGGAACTTTGGACTTTCCAATTTGTTAAGATTTTCTGCTATTTCATCCCATACTTTTCCTCTTTCAGGACTTCCGTTTCGGGTCTCATACAGACTGGAAACCAAAACTTCTCTTGCAAATAGTATATCATGTGAATCACTCCATTTCATAGGCTTGTAAAAGATATATTTAAATGCTCTCAATTCAAAATGGTGTGATGAAATACATTGATAAATTAAGTAATAATATAATATTTCCTGAAACAGAGGAATTTTTTATTAATTTGCATTCTAAGTCTTTTGCACTTCATATTATATAGTACAACCTAATGCAGTAATATGTTGAGACATTAGTCATTAAATGGATTTGTGAAAGACCCTTGAGACTTCCACAAATCCTACTACTGTACTAGACTTTTGGCAAATTTATTCACTTATAATTTATTCGCATGTTAGAACCGTTCTTTGACAGTATCCCTTGTAATAACTTTTTATTTTGGTTAGAGACCCTATGAAATTGTTCTGCTTTTACCCTCCCTATTTTTCCTACAGGTGATAAATTAATAACATGCTATAAACATTTCCATTTAAAAATATATAATAGGTTTATGTGCAAATAATATACAGTATAAATAAAAATATATAATTCTATCATTAAACAAATCTTTGCTTTTAAGTTTTTATATAGTAGGCCTATATGTACACAAAATTATTTACTTTGATGTTGTTATAGTCCAGGTACTAGTCATCATTCCCACCTGAACAAAGACAAACTTTGGTCTAAATTTCCGATGCTAATCGAATACTATGGTAAACAATCAGGGATTAACTAGAAATAAATTTCATTTCAAAAATTTAATGATAAATAAGTTTAAAATGGCTGTATTTACTCACGTTTTTGCCACAACGCCAAAATAGAGATTCTCATGTCGCTGCCGTAACGCTGACCGTGAGAGAATTGGATTTGCCATGCCCAGTAAGACTCGTCCCAGTCCAAATCGAGAGCTGCCGTCGCCGTCGCCATGAAAACGTCGCTTGCTTAAGTTCACTAATAGCTCGATAGGTAGAGTGGCGGACTAGATACCCGAAGATGCGAGTTCAATCCCACTCGAGCCAACAAATTTTTTGTTGCTCGATTGCAGTGTCAGATTAATATGAAACTAGTTTTTCGTATCTCTGAGGATGGTTGTGAAACAAAATATGTAAAGCAGGTAAGTTTTAACACATTGGCTTATTGCATTTTTTAATCCCCTCCCCCCCATACGGAGGACATCCATTTTTTGGACCCCCTCCCTTGGAATTCTGCAGATGTTGATGAATTTCCTGCCTACCCCCTGGAATTCCCCAGGTTTTTTACAAATTTCCAGCCTACCCCATGGAATTTGCACATATTTTTAATTAATTTCTACTCATCCCTTAGAAATTCCACCGATAGTGTTTGACCTAGTCTCTGGAATTTCCCCATTTTTTGTTTAATAGGTAACTATCCCTTGGAACTTCCATGTTGTTTTTTAACCTACCTTGTGGAATGCCCCCATGCCATGAAATTTTGACTTAAAAGAGGGCTAAAAACAGCCATATAATATAATCAGTTTTGCTCTTCAAGAAAACCTGTTTGGATAATTGAGTTAAATAATTGTAAATGCTATTACAATCAGAAAAAATGAAGCCAGGTTTCCAACCATTGTGAACAAGTCATCTTCAATGGCATGAAATAGTGCTTGCTGCCCTATCTATCTTGTCTGTGTGCTGCAAGCAAATCGATCTTCATTGATAGCAGATATATATTGACACCCTTATATGTTCACAACAATTATGACTAAATGGCAACCAGGCTTAATCTGTTCAACTTGTAATCATTGTGCAATTGTCATTTCCTTTGCCAAATGAATAAAGGTACTGATGTAAGTGGATTGTTAACATACTGATATAATGAGAGGGTTTGGAAGGCCGGCAAACTTCAAAGGATAACGCCCCCTTTCGTGAGCTGAACTCGATAGAGGGCATCACGTGACAGTTATAGTGCATCATGGCGTGATTCTATAATACAATTCCCTATTGACAACTTAGAAATCTTTAATTTTCGCTCGTTATACGAGGTTTGGGTGGAATACGTTTTATCGCAAATCTCCATCGTAAGTGGCAACTTTTGAGACGTTTTTATGTGTGATAACCCAAATTGCTGACGCTGTGTATAGTATCAATTTCAAGTGAAGCGAAGTCATACTGCTAAAGCCGCTCGAAATGGTCGTTGAAAACGCACGTTTAAGGTTTGGAATCATGGAAATAGATGAGGAAATTGATACTGAGCGTTTAGAAAGCTCTTGTTCACCTTTGAGGACGATTTAGAGTAAACAACTGCGCTTCTCGAGATGGACGTGGATGAAGTTCAGATTGAAGTTCAACAAGCGCTTGAAGAGGTATGAAATATAAAATTTAGACGATGATTTTTATACATATATTACTGTAAACATAGATATTTACCTAATGAATATTTTCCCTTTCAATACATCGTCTCTAGATTGAAGGAAAGAAACAGTTCCCTTGCAGATTTGCAGTTTCTGTGAGAAAGTTTGCAAATCCAAAGGTGGCCTGACAAGACACCGCGACGCAGTATGAAACATGTTGCAGAATTCGGTGAGGGATCTTCTACATTTCAAACAGTGATATTAGTAGAAAAAGTTGCCGAATTAATACGTGATATCGGTCCACACGTGGTTCAGTTGGTTGACGAAAAACTGTATAACGTATGCCCTACTTTAGTATTTACTCTGTTTAACGCCAGGCGATTTTACCTGTCAAGGGAAGCATCTAAGATAATATTTCTGTGCCACCAAAGGGCAGTCTAACTCTCAGAGCCAAACAAATGTAATTAGAATAATTAATCATAGATTCTTGTTTGAATTTTAGGAAGAATTGTCTTTGTCACCTCAGGAGCTTGGACCATTATCATATTTGACTGGCTATGTGATAAGATCTTTATACCAGAAAAGCAAGAACTGTTATAGGAGCAATTCTTCCTGAAACAAAGAAGTCCAAGCCTCGATGTCATCAATGCGACAGGACACAGAGGCCAATAAATACATTTCATCCTTGTTGAGGGGTGGACTTTGGTCACCACACTCATGGATTGTAAGCATTGCAAGGTGTCAGAGTTAATATTTAAAACACACATCAAATAAAGACAAGGTCACTGTCTACCAGTAGACACAATTGTGAATGAAGTCCTAACTTCTCCTCTTGTGACAAACTTGTGGTGCAACATTATTCAAAACTGTGATGTAGAAACTTCCATGGAATGTCAATCTTTATGTTTAGAGAATGTTCAGTCAAATTATATGTAACTGTAAGATGTTTTCCTTTGCTAAGGATATTGTAAATAAATATAAGATAAGTCAGGGTACACAGAAAAAGAAAGCTTTATGAAAAGACTTGAAGACAGGCACAGATTTTCCGGGGGTGGGAACCCCCCCCCAGAAATGATTTGCACCCTCCAGAGGCATTTGGCACAGCCCCCAAAAGTCTTGGCACTCCCGCAAATTATATATATTTTGATTTGATAGTTTCATATTTGATTATTCTTACTAAATTTGTAAAATTACCAATATTATGGTCTCAGATGATCAGATCTCACCATGCAGGCCTAGAAAACAAATTTTGTTAAACTTTTTCCTTGGCCTTTCCAGGTGTTGCCACCAGGCCCCGGCCTTTCAAAGCAAACAGCACCCCCCCCCCCAGATATTTATCCACACACCCCGAACGAAAATATGAAAATCCGTCTCTGCTTGAAGATTGCCAGTGAAGAAAAGAAATAGTCAGGTACATAATACAATAACGTTATATCAATGATATTAAATGTAAATATAATACTGTATCAATGAATTATCCTCATATTTTTATGTGTAATCTTTTCATCAACACATAGTAATAACAACAATATATAAATATATACACACAGCTTAAACTACTTTCTCTCAATTATGTAATGTTCAGCCAAATTTAGTCATGCAGTTTAAATAAGCTAATTGGAGATAATAGGCTAACATATCTCAATGTGCTCTTTTATTCTTTTACTCTGTCAGTGTCTATCATCAGACAATTTTACACATCAAGGGCAGTGCATATTAAGCATTCAGCTTAAAGAGTTAAAATCATATGGCATCAGACAAATGTTAAAACGATAAAGTAGGAGCATTGTGGCTTAATTAAACATACATTGTGTAGTGTATGATTTGAGCATAATACAAATTACATTGCACTTCTAGCTTGGCTGTGGAATTAATAACACTATTGCAGCAATTTTTGCTCCACCTACTTTTTATAAATGACAAATTTTCAGAAAATAAATAGATACATACACAGTAAGAACACTCATGTCATTCTTAAGTTAACTAATTGGCAAATTCCTATTTATCAGAAGAAAATTAACAATAAAATCAGCCAATCTCGTACCACACAACGATGGGCTTCGGGGACAGCATAAACAAAGTGTAAAAAGCCTGAGACTTACACTGTAAAGTCTTATTATTAAACTATAAAGTCTT
>CACRXK020009354.1:3858-19260 GCA_902702795.2 Paramuricea clavata
CACACGCCGCTTGCAAAGAATTGTAATGAAAGAATTGTAATCGCGTGGTACACAAATATGTCCTTTGCAATTGACAAAACTGTCACTGACAAAGCGCCTAAAAAAACGGTTGTTTCGCAGTTTATTGGGAACAATAGTAGTACACAAGTATAACTTATAAGGTTCGTAGTCTCCAAGACCAAAATAATTCAAAGACTTTTAAAGATTCTTTCTGCCTATTTTCAAAGAGCTTTGAGAGCATGCAATCAGCTCTCGAAAAATTGAGAGTGCATGTGTAAGCATGCTGTTTTTAGGGTTTGTAATCCAAGTGATTTTATATACATTCACTTATATAGTCTAGCTTTAAGACCTATAACCAGGAACAACTGCAAAAATGCAGCACAAGGTCCTCTGCATTTTTTTGCAGTCGTCCCTGTTAGATCTTAAAGTGTATATATACTCACTTGGATTACAAATCCTAAAAACAGCATTCTAATATTCTACCAAGCGAAGTGCAGAAACCAGGTCATTGAGTGTATAAGCACCCTTTTTACCAGGAAATTAGTCCCGTCAAATCACATCCTAAAATGCACTTTTTCGTCCATATTTGCGAAAATTTTGCTTCAATCAATCTATTTTATTAGCTAGGAAATCGTATAATCAGATACTCACTAAAGAATTTAAAGACTTCTAAGACTTTCTCACTTTTTCACACAATTCAAAGACTTTTCAAAGACCTTAAAGACCTGAATTCGAATTTAAAGACTTTCAAGGATTTCAAAGACCGCTACGAACCCTGAACTTACCTCTACATGATGAATGAATAAGAAAGATATCATCAATTGCAATGTCTCCCCTGTAATCTTTACCACATACACCTTCGATTACATACTGCAAAAAAGTAGAAAAGTGGGATCGTTTCCGTTAACTGGTAGATGAACTTCAGAAATATTTAGCACTTGAACAAGCAGGTCTATACACACCTGGGCCACCTATATCTGTTATTCTTTACATTCAGTTAAGTTTAGTGTTCGATCACTGGTCTATACATGCATACTCACCTGATATGACACCGTTTGATTGTTCACAGCCACTTGTGCTTGATGCCATTCGTTACCTTGATCTCCAGAAAGACTCCACACAGAATCCATCTTACCCCTAGATTTCACGTAGACCTGAAATTGTAAATATATATATTTATCAGTGTATGAATGTGTTTCAGTTCACGATAGAAAAGCCTGAAATAGCAGTCGGACATTTTCCGACCAAATTATAGTTTTTCCGATCGAATGCCAGATTGGCCAGACATTTTTCCGAACAAAAAATAACAGAAAGACTCCACACAGAATCTGACCATCTTACCCCCAGATTTCACGTAGACCTAAAATTTTACACATATATTTATGTTATTTCAGGCTCTACGATAGGTTGGAAAGTACTCGATATCACAAAGATTGAGAAAATATAATATAATATAGTATATAGGCCTAGGTTGGTTCACTTCAAAATCTTCGCCACCAAAAGTTTCACTCCGACAAGGAATTTTTACGTATGATATACTACTATGTTTATGTAGAGTATATATTGTTAAATCGGTATTATGTTATAAAAAATGTTTATGTAGGATACCTTACAGTTTACTGTACCGAGTACCGCAAGTTTCGATTGCGTGTTCTGATAGTGAGTTCTTCCGTTCTTTTATATGGCTTGTTTTGATAGCGTATAATTATGTATTCTATATTTGATATAGTGTATATGTATGCCAATTTTTGAATGTTATTTCAGCCTCTGCGATAAGTTGGAAAGTACTTGATACCACAAATATCGAGAAAATATGGTATAGTATAGGTTTGCTCACTTCAGAATCTTCATCATGCACCAAAGCTTTCACTCCGCGACAAGGGATCTTTATTGTATATGATATACTATGTTTATTTATGTTGACCTTGATCACCCGATGCCATGACACTCGCATGTGGACCCGTTTCGGAAAGTTAATAAATACATAAATCAAAATAAATACCTGAAGTTTACCCACGTCACGGCCGAACATGTGATAAAAAAAGAGGAAACAGGATTTGGCTTTTGTTGTCGATGGTGAGATCAATCGAGCTATGTCGTTCGGTCGCCTTGGTGATGAGGCTTCGATGTATAAATACCACCCAGATGCTGAAATGGAAAACGTGATTTAGGTTAAGCCTGAAAAGCTAGAGAAAGTACTAGATTTAAGGGAGCCTGCAGGAAAGTTTTAGTAGCATAGTATTTGGTGCATTGAATTCTTTCTGCAATACTAATGCAGTTGTTGGATTTTAATTTCCCTTTGTTCCAATGTGAGAAGAGTGCTTCTGTTTGATCATAAATCATAAAAACACTATCCATGGTTTGTCTCTACCAAACAGCGCAAGATTTCTCGGGTACTCGGTAGTAACACTGAACAAATAAGGAATGGTCCTTACTGGATTTCTACAAAGAACAGTTTATAGAAATAGACCAATAAAAGCTACCCAGTATAAATAAAGTTAGTGAATGAGCTACCCAGCATAAAAGTTGATATAGTTTAGGTTTCCTTCTGTAGTAAGACTAAATGAATAAGGAATAACCCTTACTGGAACTCGAAAGAATTGATACAGCTCCCAGTACGTATGTATAAAGTTAGTTAGTGGCATGTAAACGGCATACAGATTGCCATCGCCTTTTACTTTCCCTTTGACAATTCACGTGAGATAGTCCAGTTAGATAAAGCACTGAGAGATACTTACTGGGCACAAACTCAAAGAAATTTTGTCGCTCGTTACAGACTGAGTAAAGCACGAGCTTTTCATTACTCTTTGGGTCCACCCCATATTCAGGCTTAAGACACATTTTCTTTTTGTACTGCAGTGATCCTTGGGCAGTCCAATTCCACGTGTCTGTCACATTACAACTGCTGAAAACACCCACCTTGAAATAAAGAGGCAGGTAAATATGTAGGTAGGTAAATATGTAGGGTAAATATGCAAATATGAAGGTATGTACATAAGCAGGTAAATATGTAGGTAGGTAAGGTAAATATGTATAGGTATATATAGGTATAGGTATGTGTGTACAGTATGTATGTATGTATGTAGGTACTGTAGGTACAATCTTGGCAAAAAGTTAATGAAACACCTATAAAAAATCAATAAAACAGACAAAATCCCCTCCCCCTGCACAATGTTGGACATAGATTCTAAAAAATTGTGTACAATAGTTCATCGATGGCAGATAGCACTATGTGTAGGTTCTTGCTCATCTTAATCAACATTCATGGAAGGGGGGAAGGGGGGAAGAATAAATTAAATTGTTAATCAAACTGGATGTTTCATTAGTTTTTGCCAGGATTGTAGGTATAGGTATAGGTAGGTAGGTAGGTAGTGTAGGTAGGCAGGTATAGGTATAGGTAGGTAAGGTATCCAGTGAAAATAAAGTTAGTAGAAATTGAATAGGTCATATCTATAATCCATCCTGTCTGTTTTTTCTCGTTCAGCGTTAACACATTGTAACAAGAAGTACATCTCAAAACAAGAAATATATTTCAAAACTAGTTTACCAACCAGCACTCCATCAGTCACCAGGCCAACAGGCTTTACGCACATGGCATATCTAGTAAGTGTCAGTATCCCATTCGGCAAGAGCTGGAACTCCAGCCTGTCTTCTCCACATCTCACATATGTCACAAGGATTTGTCCTTCTATTGGTCTTGTATGAGCGCCCCGTAAAACATGAATACACAAGCCTCCGCTATGCTGTATGGAGCCGGGACCTTGTTTCTTGTTTGTCAGAGGGCCTAGAATAAAAAAACATGAATTTTGAGAACTTCAAAGTAGCGATGTTATCTCAAAACTTATCTTTACCAAAATTTGTTTATATGATAGAAATTTTATATTCGTAACAATGATGGTGTGTGTTCATGTTGGTGATGGCGGTGGTGTTTATTGTTATGATGGTGGTTATGGTTATGACGGTGGTGGTTCAAGATGGCAGCTCAAAAATTACCGTAGTTTTTTGAACGAGAAAACAGCAGGTTATTTGCTTTTTATAGCATTAACAGAAATAAAAAACACATTGAAAATACTTCCAGCAATTGTTTACAGGTTAATTAATAAATGAATTTTTAATACTTAAACTAGTTAAAAAATGTACTAATTTCAAAACAAAATAATGTTGAAAAAGCGAAGATAAAAAGATGAACAGAATATAAGAATATAATTGTTTTGAAGAAACGAAACTGAACTAAAAACAAGGTCAATTCATAGATTTGAAATCAACAAGCACTTGTTTTCTAGCTCTAAAAGCTTTAAATATATATGCCTAACAATTTCGAGTTTTTCAGCAATGTTTGAAGTATTAGTTAAATAAATAGCAGCAGTAGTTTATCAGGTTTAGGGCAAGTTCTGTTGATTGTTGAACTGACTGTCAAAATATTGCCATACAGATGAGTCTGTGAATTCAGTAGTTGTCTATATAACAAAACAGTTATTCTACTTACTCTCGTCGTATAAGGCAGATACTCGGTGCTACGCACCTCGTCGTATATTAGCTCATATACGACTCGAGTTCCCAGAATAATTGTTAATTATCCATCTTCGGTTAAACAATGTAATAGATTTACATTTTAAAATTGAAATATAATATATTTCAAGTAAAAAATATTTTAAAACAAGAATCTTTAATTAAATAAAAAGTCAGCGGATATAGAACTTTGATGGTAATGATGGTGGTGATATCTGTCATGATGATGTTTGTAGTGGTGATGTTGATCATTATGGGTGGTGATGATGCTGGTGAAAAGGTGATAGCGCTGGTGGTGGTGATAATGATGGTGAATATGATGATGATGAAAGTGATGGTAGTGGTATCTCAACCAACATAATATAACACTTACCTGAACCTTTGGTATGATCTGTAAGTGGACCAGTGCCTTCTGATGGTGTAGAAGCTTGATTTCTGGTCCAATCGAAATCATCACTTTTATCTTGTGTCCATTGGCAACTGTTAGGATCTTCAAAATCGCAGAAGAATTTATCTAAACAAAGAAACATTTCAAAGTCAAGATCACAAGTACTTTTGTTCCACTGAAAATATATCAGGTATTTAGGCTTCGAATTTAAAGTACAGGAGCTCATTATGTATAACAGATAATTCTAACGTTTCCATCAACCAGTCAAGTGTCACCATCAGGGATATACCAGCTAGCTCCTAAAGAGGCTTGGAAAACTATAAACAATATACTAGGTAGGCAAAGCAAACCAACAGTAGTAAATGAGTTAAAATTAGGTGAAAATAGTTTGACAAATACCAAAGATATTGATTGCGGAGGGCTTTAATGATTATTTTTCTTATTATTAGCATGACAAAATTACTGGATGCTGATTGGTTGAGAGGAGTACAATTATTTCATTAATTGTACTGCAGTACAATTAATGATTTTCCCAAAACAAACAAAATGGCGGAAACGTATTTTAAACTCAAGCGTGAAATGAAATTGCCGTGGAGGAACTAGATGAAAATACGAACACGAGCACCAAATTTTGCTTTAACAAAAGAACTAAATGAAAATACAAACAAAAGCACCAAATTTTGGTTGAAAGTCTGGCAGGACTGGGCTTTGGCGAGAGAATATGATGCTGACATTGAGAAGTACGTATCCAATTTTGTCATGCTAATAATAAACAAATAATCATGCGATGTTGCTCGTACAATTAGGGATTAATAGTACTCGTGATGTTTGGAAATTTGCCAAATTGGACTCACCCCGGCGGCTCGTCCAATTTTGGCAAAATTTCCAAACATCACTCGTACTATTAATCCCTAATTGTACTCGCCATCGCATGATTACCTATACAAATATTGGCCCTGATCTACAGCTAGCAAAATTGATACTCCAAATTTGAACGTTCAAACATATATTGAAAAGGCTAAATTAGAATTCAGTGCATTCCAGCCAGTCACTGTCAGTAATGTCTACCATTTCTTGCATGGTCTTTCTAGCAACAAAGCCACTGGCGTCGATAAGATCTCCAGTAAAATAGCTGCACCTGCTATTTCAGATTCACTCGCATACATTTTCAATCCAGCTATTACCCTATTCCTTTTTCCACACGAATAGAAAACGGCTAGAGTAATACCTCTCTATCAAAATGGCCAACGAAACCTGCCAGGAAATTACAGACCAATTTGAGTTCTGCCTGTCATTAGCAAAATTATGGAGCGAATTCTGTACGAGCAACTATTAAGGTTACAGGACAACCTTTTTGGCGTTTTGTGGAAAATCACTACTGCGCGCTCAAAATCAGTCCGATTTTCATCAAATTATCACCAAATGTTAGCCAGTGCATGCAAAATATGATAAAGTTGTAAAATTGACAAACAATAAAATAATGTAAGAATTATTCAGGAAAATCTTAAGTCGCGGTACCTTTACGCTTTTGAGTTATGTTCCTGCTGGTTTTAAGATATAGTTTTGAAAATATCATTTTTATACAGTAAAATAGTTGTTCCAAAAATTGTGTTTGGAAACTTTTCTTTATTTCGTCATTCCGCTGATATATGGCGATTTCTTTGACGACTGCAATATATTTCTGAATCGTTTGTGCGAATTGCTCCTTATTAGTAAAATCTCCAAAATTAGAACAAAGTCGAACACAGTTTTGAAACTGACGTCTTTAGCTATGTCCTGTGAAAATTTGAAAAATTCGTTAAAACCCGCAGGAGCACAACTTGTTTAAAAATCAGTAATTGCCGTAAAATTCTTCAGGAGAAAATTGAATTTGAATATTACATTTTCAATGTTTTTCTTATTGCAAGCAAAATGTATTTTATTAAATAACTCTGCGAGTTTTCAACATTTTTCCTCCAAACTTGGTCAGATAGTTGAACTAGTCTAATGCTTTCATGGAAACCATGCAAAATTAACACTCAAAGGTGTTCTGCAGGGGCGGCGGAACAGGGGGGGCTAGGGGGGCTAAAGCCTCCCCAGAAGTAAAAGTGGGGGGGCTTAGCCCTCCAGAAAATTTGAATTTTTGGAAAAAAATTTGATAATTACGGAAAAATTTAGGTTATTTTTTGAAAATTTAGGTATGAGGGGACAAATTTCCAATATTTTGTTTAAAAAAAGTCTATTTCGGAAAAAAATTTTAGATATAACTCCGAAAAAAATTTTTTCGTCCCTTTTTTTGTATATTGTACCCCTAAAAGGGTACACTGACCGAAATTTTTTTGGCGACGGGGGGGGTCGCCGAAAAAATTTAGCCCCCCCCCCAGAATGAAATCTGTTCCGCCTGTCTGTCTGTCTGTGTCTGTCTGTCTGTCTGTCTGTCTGTCTGTCTGTCTGTCTGTCTGTCTTTATTAGCTTGCCTAAGATGGGTGGGATTTTCAGCACAATGTATTTTTAAATTTTTTCGCTTGGTGGTATATCGGCAAGTCTAGAAAATATATTTCTCTTCCTGGCAGCAAAATTGAAACATGCATTTCTGTTATATATGCCATTGTAATACTTTTCGTTGGACACACACTGATTTGTGGTGGTTGATCGTCATCATTCACAACAGGAACAGGGTATCATATCGTTACCCAATAATTCACCAGAGCCCGAGGCTCATGATACACGTGTTTAACAACTATATAGGACTAAGGGTTAGTTTTCGTTGAGGGAGAAAATCTAAGTATACCTGGGGGAAAACCCTCAAAGCCCAGGAGAGAATCAACAAACCTCTACTTACTTTAGTAAATCATTTACCATCGACCTAGAGTAACAGGTTTAACTAAAGTAAACTTACCTTGGGCGAATGAAATAGCAACACATAGTAGACAGGGAATGATAGAGCTGATTCGAAAAATCTTTTTGGTAATCTAAAAAAATTCAAATATTCAAATAAATTATAGTAATTTATTCAATGCCGATTACACTCACTGGCAATTCACCCAAGTTGATGATACATTAGTACTCTACAACTTGAGCCTTGGGGCATGCGAAGAAAACACTCGAAGCACAGAAGGAACTAGACTGGACTGAAACTACCATGAGTGCATACGAGAGGTTTTAGACGATATTTCACCGAAAATCAAACTGGCACGTAAACGCAAAAATTTGCAGCACGGACTGGCAAAAGCAGTTTAAAATCGATTTAAACGGTTAAAGCACCCTTGGTACTTCAAGTCCCACCAATAATTTATATTTACAACAATAATATTATTTACATACAACAATACCAGTGCATAAAAATTATAATATAGAAATAATACTTAATTACACTGGCCGAAAGGACCAACCGAAATGACCAGTGTCTTAAAATGGTGATTTTCTCTCTTCTTCATCGTTTTTTATTGGGTGTCACAAACGTGACATTCTTCCAATGGATCATGGTGATCTAATTTTCAAAACGGAAAAACAAATTTTCTGGTGTGGCTGACAGTCTTCGTTATTAAGAGTTTAAGACTCAAAGACCTCACATTAGAAAAAATAAGATTAATGCAAGAAAAATACAATGATCAGCATGCAGTACGTAATTCGAATTATCATGAATCCTAACTGGGATCCTAACTCGATAGTCTGGCGTTCTCCTGTCAGTCTGCCAGCGTTTATACTAAGGACCAGGGTGAGGCGGTTATTATAATCGATAAACCTGAAAAAAACGATGTTTTTTGAAAAACGACTCAACCGATGTTGTTTTAGGAAAAAAACCAGGAAAAATTCGGAAAAAACTGTTTGAAACATTAAACAATATAACCAATCCGCCATATCGCGATTTTGACGTTTTCTGATAAAATTTCCAACTTTCAAACGTTAAAAACGTCATAAAATAGCACACCTTACAAAGGCAGTATATATAAACCATTAATATAACTGTTTTTAAAACTAAAGTCTTGAGCATTAACACAGACAAATCATGATCAGACAAACCAACTATTCTTTGCCCAAATTCGTCCAGACGGATCTGTGTTTTAAACTGATCATCCATTCCTCCCTAAAACATCTTACCTCATACACGCTTAATATAATGTACCTTGCACATACACAATCAACAAGCCTGAAAATAAATTTACAACGATGCTGACAAAGTGTCAGGTACCAAATGAATGGTGTCTGCCACTGGACATTTTGTGCTACTGCAGCGAAATTTTCGACCCACATTTTCTTAGCTTAATTGAAAGTGCTTTCCTTCCTGACCTATTTACCACAAAGAGAATTGAAATTGGTCAATTGGTCAACCGATTTTATAGCCTTCCAAAGTGGCCATTTTTGGCACTTCCTGTGCGAACTTTTGAACCGCCATGTTGATGTCGTGTGACGTCATAAGATGAACACGATTTCATCATGGCGTATTAAAATTATAGTGAAACCAACAAACGCGGTGCATATGGCGAATTTTAATATTTTGCGCAAATGACGCTATATAGGTAGTCTAAAGTGTTCAACATTTCTTATGTTTCAGATCATTTGTGGCTGTTAAAGACTGTTAGCTATATGTTAGTTTCTTCTCTAGAGCATCTTGAGATGGAAATAAAGACAACAATTCAGCATGCCTTGACCTAGTTTCGTCTTGAAAAACTTGTGATGACATGCAGTTTTATTGAAATCGGCAAGAGATTGAGACAAACGATGCCATTGGAGTTGCATATTCAGTCATATTAATTAATAATACATATTGCATAGTATAAAGTAACAATAAATATAATTATACAATAGTATATAAATAGTGTACTGGTATGCTGTTATGCCAGAAATATATTTATGCACAAAACATGAGGATGCAACTTAACTGGTTTCTTTGAAGATTGGTATAATTTCAAAATATTACAGTTAGTGTAGCCTAAATGTGATATTGCATAGTGGCTCAATTTTGACTCAATGGTAAACTGACTCATCAGTCCCAATCCGCCTAATCCAACTAAAGTCGATCGCTTTTCTGCTCAAACTTAAGGCTGTGTCTTTTTTGTTGGAAATTATTTTCTTCTGTTTTCCCATCCAAGTAAAACTAGCGCCATAGAACCACAGCCCATAATCGCCAACTACACCTATCTATTAAAAACAACATTTTGAGTATTGCGAATAGGCTGTGAATATGCTTGTGTTTATAAAGCTTAATATTATTTTTTTGTCACGCACGATCCTGTTTATAATAAATATAGAGTTACACACCTGATGTGTTCAAACCATCAGGCACATGTAATACCCAAAAATGATGTACTTACCACTAATTTTACAGGTATTGTACCATCGCTTGATTGCTCCAGCACAGATGGTAGTTATTAAGCTGTTAGGCACGTTTTGCCGAATCCATCCTCCTAAGTTGACTTTCAGAGTTTCAGATGCAGTACTGACCCTATTATTTGAGTCGCTAACCGTCATACCGCCCTCAAATAAACAAGATATAGCACTTGTTCTTCTATTTTCAGTAAAAAAAATCAGTTATCTGCGCCAAAAACAAGTGAAATGGGCAAGAATTCCACTGCGATATGTTGAAGCGCCATATAATTTACTAAAAATACGGCCTTCATATCTTCGTTTCCGTTCATCTTATGACGTCACACGGCATCAATATGGCGGCGGAAAAGTTCGCACGCGATAACCGACTTCAGAGGTCAAATTTGGCAACTTCTAGGCGTCGCATGATGGTCAAATATATATGAAAATACTTCTAAGAAACTGAACTTTTATTTAAGCTAAAAAAAGTAGGTCCAAAAATTCGTTGCAGTAGCACTTTAACGCAATACAGCAAATATAGTTTTTCGGGTCCATGGAATAAAAGAAGCCAATTGTGCCGGACAATTACCTTTTCGTACCGGACAATGTAGTATACTAAAGACATGTTAACTGAAAATATAGAATTTTAATTTTATGGTAAATTTGATTAAATGATGCTTATATTGAATTAATATTAAAATTGAATTATTAATTAAAATTTTGATAAAGTTTATTAATAAGTATTAAGGCTAAAAACAGATTTGTAAAAATTATTTAGTGTATCGTTATCTTACCAAGGATTATCTTACCATCATATCTTGGCAGACTATGCCTGCATGTTTTGACGTTTTCAAAACAAATTTCACCACTGAAAGCTAGTTCAACATTAAAAGACTTCTTCAGAACCAAACGATATATCTAATAAAAATATGAGAAGATACAGTAGCCTACATGCATGCATGCAGTTGAAACTGTTATATCCATTGTGGTTCTATGAGTGGCTCAAGTATATAAAACATGCACGCTGATTAAACATATCAATACTTTGAAATCCAGGTGCAGTGCCATGCTCCCCAAGAAAAATGTTGAAATTTGGATCTCTGAAATAGGTTAAGCATTCCCTACATTTTCGCATCACTTTTTTCTATTAATTCAGTGATTGAAAAATACATGTTTTTAATTAAGAATGAGTATTTTTGATCAAAATATGTGCTGGCATGCGTGATTGTTCAAATGCTTTTTGGAAACCTTGTAGTATTGGGTTGACAAATTGATCAAAATTGTCAGATTAATTTATCTAACCGTTGAACATTATATACGATTTACTCAGCCGCTACTGTATATCTGATTTGTATTTGTATATAACTGACATGCTCACACTAGTCTGATGTGCAACGCGATGCAATGTCTCGCACATATATATATATATATATATATATATATATATATATATATATATATATATATATATATATATATATATATATATATATATATATATATATATAATTTCGCTTACCTCAGAATTCCGCAACAGTCTGTTTCATCAGTAAAGAATCATCAGGCGGTATGACAAGTTTCGAAAATAGGACTGCTTATATGTGTTTTGGCCGGAATGTGGGTGTGTGTGGGTGAAACAAAGCATGCATTCATCTATTGTTTGCGTTGTTTACGCGGAAATGCCTAATCGCGTTGTGGGAGTGTATTGTTTGCGTTGTTTACGCGAAATTTCTTCCTATGTCTGCACGTAGATATAATTTCCATTCTTTTATTGAGTAAACAGTTTTGGTTTTCTTTCAAAATACAAAATTTTTCTTCTAAACATAGATTACATCGTTTTGATCCTCCCGTATACGAAATAGCGCGTTTCAAAATTTGCCAATTGATATTAAAATCTTTCTTGCTATCTTTCAATGTCCAAATATATTTCGAAAGCTCAGTTTTGTTTGAGTGCTCTTTATGCTCGAAAGTATAGTTATGGTTAGCCAAACGCTCTTTAAATGTAGTTGATGTCATGCCAATATAATTCATGATCGTGTTAGGGTTGCTGGTTGTGACTGTAGCTTTGTATACTATGTCCTTAGTCATGCATTGTTTCTGAAGTGGTCATATTGTGTTTTTCGAACAACTGCAATTGACAATGTCCTTGCCCTGTGCCATGTTGTTCCTAGCTATATGTGCATTGTGCTTAGTGATTATAGACCTGACATTGCTCATGCAGCTATAACTTACTTTTACCGTATTTCTGTTAAAGATCTTATGCAGCTTGTGGTGCGAAGGAAAGTGCTTGTCGATAAGGTTAAGGAAATTACGCCCTATGTTAGTGCTGACATTCATGCTAAATGGCGGGCTGAACCAAATGATATTACGTTGCCTATTTCTGCGTGCTTGCTGTGGTGCATGTTGAGTGTAGTTAAGATCATGATTAAAGTTGCTATGGCCAAGTGCGTTTTGGTATGCAGGTGCAGATTCGATAAATGTTTGCTCATCTGATGAAAGCATTGCGATGCGCTTGTTAATTGATGTAGGAAGCTGCCTTATAATGCTAGGTGGATGATTAGAGTACCTATTTATGTATAGCGGATCGTCATTGGGCTTCCTATAGGGCCTATATTTTCCGTTGTTAAGGTTGAAAGTTACATCTAAAAAGTTCACTATGCGTTCACTATGCGAACATTTGCTCTATCTTTATGATATTGAGCACTCTTTGCGTTTCGTATTCATAAACCTACTCGTACATTCGCACCCGTATATCGGTCGTGCACTCTAGTTTACGTTTCTCATTTCTTACTAACTTCATAATGCGGCAATTTCGATTTGACTATTCGTTAAAGAATATTCCTATACCATCCCAGGACGCTTATTTGAAGAATTTGATTGAAAAAGTGGAGAGTTTAATAAAACGTATGAGATGGAAAGCTCATTTCTTTAATAAAAACAGTATCAACAAGAACCAAAACAACCATTTCGGCCTTGCGTCCAACAAAACACCTCCTTCGATTCCGGAAATGAAACCTTTCGAAACCGACCTTATAAAACTCATCGAAAATATACAATTTCGATCAGGGAAAAACCATTTTCAGAAATCTTTGGCTAACAATTTGAAGAAAATTAATTCATCTCCCAACATTTTCATCTTTGCAGACAAAACTAGGAATATTTATGAAGCCTCGCTCGACACATACAACAAGCTCTTGCATGACAACATTACAAAAACATATAAACATGGATCCGAGGACACTATAGACGAAATTGACTCTGAACTAAAAGACATTTCGAACAATTTAGGCGACAGAATTGAAAAAATGAAAAAGCGTGAAGCATTTATATCTTTAAAAGACCACAAAGAAAATTTCGAGAACAATCCAAAATGCCGGCTAATTAATCCCGCAAAAAGCGAATCAGGAAAATTGAGCAAAATTATTTTAGATGAAATTAATTCCAATTTGAGACAAAAACTGAATTTGAACCAGTGCAGAAATACAAAACAAATAATTGAATGGTTTGGAAATATAAAAGACAAAGAAAGATATAGTTTTATTTCGTTTGACATCGTTGATTTTTACCCATCCATTTCGGAAAAGCTTTTGGACCAAGCCCTATCTTGGGCTTCGAATTTAACTACCATTTCGGATAATGATATTTTGATTATAAAACACGCCAGAAAATCTCTGCTTTTCAACACCGGAAAACCATGGACAAAAAAAGATAGTGAAGGTTTGTTTGACGTTACCATGGGCAGCCACGATGGCGCCGAAATATGTGAATTAGTTGGCCTTTTCATCCTAAATCACCTAAGTAAGAAGTTTGGCAAAGAAAGCATCGGCCTATATAGAGACGACGGTTTGGCTCTTATAAAAAGTAAATCGGCACGTTTAGCAGACAAAACAAGAAAAGAACTCCACAAAATTTTCGAGCTGTTTGACCTAAAAATCACCGCCGAATCAAATTTACGCATAGTGAACTTTTTAGATGTAACTTTCAATCTTAACAACGGAAAATATAGGCCCTATAGGAAGCCCAATGACGATCCGCTATACATAAATAGGTACTCTAATCATCCACCTAGCATTATAAGGCAGCTTCCTACATCAGTTAACAAGCGCATTGCAATGCTTTCATCAGATGAGCAGACATTTATGGAATCTGCACCTGCATACCAAAACGCACTTGGCCATAGCAACTTTAATCATGATCTTAGCTACACTCGACATGCACCACAGCAAGCACGCAGAAATAGGCAACGTAATATCATTTGGTTCAACCCGCCATTTAGCATGAATGTCAGCACTAATATAGGGCGTAATTTTCTTAACCTTATCGACAAGCACTTTCCTTCGCACCACAAGCTGCATAAGATTTTTAACAGAAATACGGTAAAAGTAAGTTATAGCTGCATGAGCAATGTTAAGTCTATAATCACTAAGCACAATGCACATATAGCTAGGATGAACAAGGCACAGGGCAAGGGCACTGTCAATTGCAGTTGTTCGAAAAACGCAATATGCCCACTTCAGAAACAATGCATGACTAAGGACATAGTATACAAAGCAACAGTCACAACAAGCAACCCTAACACGATCATGAATTATATTGGCATGACATCAACTACATTTAAAGAGCGTTTGGCTAACTATAACTATACTTTCGAGCATAAAGAGCACTCAAACAAAACTGAACTTTCGAAATATATTTGGACATTGAAAGATAGCAAGAAAGATTTTAATATCAATTGGCAAATTTTGAAACGCGCTATTTCGTATACGGGAGGATCAAAACGATGTAATCTATGTTTAGAAAAAAAATTTTGTATTTTGAAAGAAAACCAAAACTGTTTACTCAATAAAAGAATGGAAATTATATCTACGTGCAGACATAGGAAGAAATTTCGCGTAAACAACGCAAACAATACACTCCCACAACTCAATTAGGCATTTCCGCGTAAACAACGCAAACAATAGATGAATGCATGCTTTGTTTCACCCACACACACCCACATTCCGGCCAAAACACATATAAGCAGCCCTATTTTCGAAACTTGTCATACCGCCTGATGATTCTTTACTGATGAAACAGACTGTTGCGCAATTTTGAGGTAAGCGAAATTCTACATTTGCTCTATCTTTATGATATTGAGCACTCTTTGCGTTTCGTATTCATAAACCTACTCGTATATATATATATATATATATATATATATATATATATATATATATATA
>CACRXK020009355.1:1795-13063 GCA_902702795.2 Paramuricea clavata
AGATACCACGATGAAACACAGCCACGCGGCCTCGCTATTATTGATGAACTTTAGACTTCGCTAATGCTTTCCTTTTCTGCATGGTGAAAATAGCCAAGCGGAATTAGTAACCTCGTCCGGAGCATACGCATTTGGCTCGGGGAATATATTTAATGTGTCCTCAGGGCTACAACTTTGGTTTGAAATTTATTTTAAATATTTATATTTATTTATAATACTTATGTATTAGTTGTATTTTTTTCAGAAATCAAGGGATTTGGGACCATATAAAAAATGACGAGGAGCTATTAAAGGATAATATTCAATGTGTAAAAGATGTTATAGAATTGTCTTTCCTGTTGTCAACGAAGTTGTCCAAAAAAAGTGAAAAATATTGTGAACGGTTTCTGGAAGGTCTTACATCCTCCTTGTTTTTCATCGACGTATTGCCGCAGTTCGTTCGAAATAATGCCAGTGAATTGAACAGGTAGGTGGTACCCAGCTATTGGTGCAAGAAAGTTAGTGTTTACAAACTTTTACTTGCTAATATGTTTGGAGATTAAAGTTACGGTTAAGCCAGATCTGTTCAGTGAGGCATCTTGTATATATGAATTGATTCGCTGAAGTGTTTAAAATGCCTATTTGTTATACATATTGGACGAAGTCGAGAATTGGCGTGAATGGAGCATAAGCCTTATGAAGATATTAACGAGGTTGAAAAGTACAGTGGACTTACAAATCGATGTACTGTATAGTATACAAATACTAAAAGTTCTGTTGAGGCTTGCCCGATGATGTCTTTCAATTCTGGATGTTATTTTACTTACACTGGCACTGTTGTTTTTAGATTTAACATAATCATGTTTAGGTGCAACAGGAGCAAGATCATAAAACGGATTATTGTATCTATTTTTTGAAGTGTTAATTTCTATCTTCTTTCCAGTAGTGCGTTGGCTTGCCCCTTGAATACGCTCCAAATAGTTCACTATGTAGCCTAGAGAAGTAGACCATCCCAGATTGGTGCAGCAGGGTCCATACTCAAGCATGCAGAGGTCGTATTTTAATGCAGTAAATTTCAATTCCATGAGATGACATAATCTTCTGTATTTTTACGTGTAATTTCTTTAATGTAAGAATTCCATTTCAGATTGCTTTAACCAAGTAAACCAGTAAATTGTGACTGTTAATAAACCGCAAATAGTTGTGACTGTTATTTGTTTAAATAATGTTTTGAGGCGCTTTTTTGTGAAGATTTGTTTTAAAATTGGTTGATATTGATGATCTCTATTTTACCAGAGACGATAGCGAGAGATTGAAATCACTCCTGGAATTAATGATGCAGTTTTCCACTCAAACAGCAACACAAATATGGAACGTGGCTGAACATTTAGCCAACGCCATCGAAGACAACTCCAAATGTCAAGGTGTGAAATATTTGGCGGACCTTGGAAAGGTATTGGCAAGGAAAGTGTCAGGATTTCAAGATGTCGACACAACTAATTGTAAATGGAACGAACTTCCTACTATTCCAACGGAAAAGGAAATCTTGGCCGGTGAGTACAATGTCAGATGGTGTTAAAACTACGGTTATAGTGTTAGGGTTATGACCAACTTTTATGATCACACATACCTTACAATTTGCTCAAACTGTTTTGTGGATTTAACATGAAGTACTTACCGCTCCACGTATACGCTATCGATCGAATTATAAATTTCGATCAGTGGGCCCGTGAAGTATTCGTAGTTGAAATAGGGACGTCAAAACATAACATTCCTTTCTTTGTTCTATTTTTAAACTTATTTTTTATATTTCTTTGCATTTGATTGTGTTTGCTGCATGATGAAAACGTTTTCGATCTACATGTACTTTCACAAAGTTTGTTTCTTTTTGTTCGGATGTTAGCAGAGCGAGTTACGTTTTTCTCTTTCGTTTTATAATTTTTTATATAATTGCACGTTTTTGTATACCTGGATTAAACAACTTTCCGATCAAGTGTTTGATATTACGTTTATTAAAAGTCTATATTTAGTCACTATACTTAAAGAGAAAACTGCATGAGCAAATTTTGTTTTAAATTAGTATGTAATTTCTTTCGGCAGTTCTCTCATATCCAAACACCGGTCGATACAATGTTGTATTATTTCGTTTATTTTTTAGCATTTGATCTAAAATCTCTCGAACCCATAAAACGCAAAACACCCTACACGTCCAAGGAGGAATATTTGGATATTAATTACCGATTACTTCGCGAAGAGTGTTTCAGAAATTTATGTGATGGCATTCAGAATTTTCGCGAGAATCAGATATGCGAGGCTCAAAAAATGAAAATGTACAGGTAATTAATGATATTCAATCAGTAAGTTATATTTAACAAATATAAAAAAAATTCCGTGTTGATATACAGTTATATAAAACGAGTGGGAATTGGGAAAACGAAAAATTGTTTTGAAACACGACGCCCGAGCGCAAATATAGCACAAAGAAATATAAAGAAAGAAATTTTTTGACACTGAGTTATATCAATTAACATAGCCAGAGTAGCGGCTATCAGGGAAAGGACAGCCTGCACGAGATCTACTGTTTTGCCATTTCCACCCACTTAGCCTCATGTGGGCTACACGTACCCTACTTTCAGAACAGTTGTCAAAATTGGCCAATCACACAGATTGTTTACGTTTGCAAATTTACATGTCAAATTGAAGTAATATAGATTGCTTTATGTTTTCAAATTTCAAAATAAAATAATATACGGAAGTCGGCTAAAGAAAATTGAATTCTCTAAAGGCACAAAATTATTAGCTGCAAAATCATGAAGAAAAAATCTATTTGTCGTCGATGAAAACGAACATGCTCGTGAAAGAGACGCTGCTAACAGACAGCAATGCATCGAAGACACCACAGCCAATATCATTAGAGTTTTATGAATAGAGTTTCATCTTTCGTATATACTCGTTTCTCCCTCTGGGAGAACGAGTATATACGGCAAAGCATGGGGTTTCGTTCTATATCAACACGGCTCTTAGCCAATCAGCGTTCAGAATTTACAAATGCTATATTATAAATATTTATATAAATAATATAGTGGACTGATGACAAATTGTAAGTCAAGTTTAATTAAATGAAAAGATTGCGAAGTTTATGTGTTCGTTGGTTTTTACAAGTAAAATAATGAGCCGAGGAACAACTATATTAAGTGAATAGCAGAATAATTTATGTTACAAAATCTAATTACTGGATCAAGTTCCCAGTAGCAAACAAATTTAATAACAAAAGTGCGAGTAACTACTATATAATTATGAAGGCTATTGCAACAGTTCAACCGACTTATCACCAGTGAACTCTATTTAGACTGGAACGATAACTTGGCCGCCATCTTTGAAGCCAATATGAAGCTGAATTGACGTACAGTGCCAGTCCCTTTATATTGTTTTTCTAGGCGCGGTTAACACAAATTACAGTCAGTTATCGTTCCAGTCTAAATAGAGTTCACTGCTTATCACCAACGAAGTGACGAATGTATTGTGGAACACTTGCTTATATTAGTTTCAAACTTCATTTGAGAGTCAAACTTGAATCCCAAGTTATTTGACTTATCTGTTAAATTTATGGAGGTATCGCTAATTTGCAAGGAACTAAAGTTGACTTTCAAGTATTATTTTACCATCTGTTTTGCCATGATTAACTTTCTAACTATCACGTAGCCGATCCAATCCTTTGTGACATCAATACAATTTTCGATAGCAGCGACTGCAGCAAGTTGACAATTAGCGATGAACAATGACCACAAACTGTCTGAAAGTTAACCATGATCCCAGTCTCTTCTTTACAGTATTAAACATTAAATAAAATCAGAAATGTAAATACTTTAGTCAATTTAATTTTGATAAAAATGGTTGCAACCAAGATGTTATCTGTATTTGCCAGAAAAATTCGTTGAACTTTCCCAAGCCAATAACAGTCACACAAATATGCATGTTGACAATATTTATCATACCCAACAGAATGTATCCGCTATAAGCTACTGATTTATTGTAATTTATTCGTTTGCAAGGATTACATTGCACAGAATTACTGGCGGTAACACACAAATCTTTCTTTTGTTGAACTGTATGGACTACTATGAAAAGGAGAACAGGTACTCATTCATATGTTCTCGTATGTTCATATTTGTACGTATTTAAAGCTATTTTTGGATTTAAGTCAGTAGGCAAAAGTAGGCAAAATTGATGTAGTTTATAATTTACACATTAGGAAGAGATTTTTTTTTCATTTTAACACGTGCTTAACACTAATGAGTATTATATGCCATGCATTTGGTATCGACTTTCAACATTTTTTAATTTTAAATTTGACAAGTTTCTCAATTGGCAGAGTTTTTCTCAATTAGCAATTTGACAATTTTCTCAATTTATGATATAATGCTAAAATGAAGAGACCGTGGTAGTATAGTAGGTAGTTTTCGAGTCCTTTTTGCACTGGACGAGAGGAGAGCAGTTGATTACTTTCATAATGGTGAGGAGTGGAATATGAGGTGATAAGTTGGACGACTTATTATGTAGGCATGATGTCACCGATTATGTATGCATTGACGTCATGATAGACTCGTGACAAGACCGGGCATGTTTAGGATAAGTAATCGTAAGGGTGAAGAGCGAGGACGAGGTGTGAGTTATTATTATGTTGTGCTGGACTCATTGGTAAGAAATGTGGAGGTGCACGTGGTTTCGGTAATTATTATGCAATGACGTCAATCGCGTAACAAAGCTGTGTTAGTTTAGCGAACGATATGACACATGCGGAGTATTATCAAGTTGAAATCAGACAGGAAAATACATACATACGGCAAATTTAATACCATTTGCTAAGCACAAGTGATTGATAGAAATAAAAATCGATGCCTTGACGATTCTATAAGGACTACATTATGTACAAGATGTAAAACGGCAGCATCAATTGGAAATATGAACGAGAAATGATGCAATGATGGTTTGTTTATGTGGTCAATTTTTGGGTTGGCTGTTTTTTCGTTGTTTTGTTTACTATTTTGTTGCTAGCTTTTGTTGCTAGCTTGTCTGCATGGTTGCATTATTGTTTGGAACTTGGTTTTGCTGTCGTTTATAATTAGCTAGACTTGCCACAAGTTGACCTTGAACGAAACGCTAGCAGCGAGCGCAAAGTCGCTCGCGCGAGGTCGACTTGTCATACTAGCAGGGTTTTCAATTGCATTTCGCGCTAAAAAATGTGAATAAGTTATTGGCTATCAATTAACAGGGGGCTGATTTATCTAATCGCATGTGCGTCATATTTCATATTTGTCACTTCGCTTTGCGAAGCAGTCGTCCCCAATATAGGAACTAAATTGACCAAACTGCTAA
The DNA here is from genome assembly GCA_902702795.2 of Paramuricea clavata. Classification (NCBI taxonomy): domain Eukaryota; kingdom Metazoa; phylum Cnidaria; class Anthozoa; order Malacalcyonacea; family Plexauridae; genus Paramuricea; species Paramuricea clavata. The sequence continues at coordinate 7,151 of CACRXK020009355.1, forward strand.
CTTGGTCTGACCAAATTGCCAACTTGGTCTTTCATAAGCGAGACCAACGGAACGACGACGAGAACGAACGACTTGTTATTTTCCGACAAGTACTCGAAAGCATGCGGAGCTAACTCAAAGGTTAAGCTTTTCCCATATCCTGTCTGTGCCGAAACGAACTCATCTCTGGCAGATAGATAGGCTTGAATGGTCTGCCGTTGAACTCTAAATAGCCAGAAAACTGCTGTGCCTTTTCAATCGCCTTTGAAACCGAATTCTCCATTTAGAAAATGCCTAATTGTATTAAAATTGCAAACACAGAAAGCACAGACACAGTGTTGAAAGGCAGAACACGAAATACTGCGTAATTTCCTTGTTTCCGGAAGTCTGTTTATAAATACGTCAACATGTCCCTTTCACGCTTCTCTGATTGGTTGAAGGGATCATCAACAAATTAATATACACAATATATATAGATCAGCGTTACTGACCCATTTTGGGGTCAGTAAATTTGACGCGCTGCAAGTATGACAAGTCGGCCTCGCGCGAGCGACTTCGTCGCTCGCTGCTCACGTTTCGTTCGAGGCCGACTTGTGGCAAGTCTAATAGTTAGCTTGTATCCTTCTTCATTGTGTCTGAATTACCATCGACGAATTATGTTTTGTTGTCTAATATACAGTATATTTGCAACTTCCTGTTCTATTGTGTTCCATAATATATTTCATTATTTGTAATTAATTATTTGGTCTATTTGTATATCATTTTATATTATCTTTATTATTCGATATGTTTTTGTTATTCATTTTGTTATTCAGCCTGGAAGAAGAGGAAGATACGTCTAACGAAATACTCTATGGTAGCTTGATGTGTATTTCACTGAATAAAAAGTTTGATAGATTGATATGGGCAACAGTTGTAAAGTGTGATCCACGACTATGTGCACAAAGCAATCCAAATTCAAATATAAAGTAAGCACAAACTACTATATTCTCCAAGAGTCGACCCATAAGCTGTCGCCCTGCTAAATTGGGCAGACGTTTTAGGGTTGTTTACCATATACATGGAAGCGCATCCGGTTTGAAATTTTGCTAATGGTAAGCAAAATTTCGGATAGAAAATTTCATTCGAATTATGCGCTTTCCCTTCAGAGTGACTGATCGGAAGGCACTGGAATATTTAATAATTCCAATTGTTAAATCGAGAAAAGTCTGGAACTGGTGAAAAAATAAACAAGATGTAAATGGTACAAAATTTACCGGTTGAAACGTTCCAATCGGTAAGAGAGGACAACCTTTTCAAACAAACCGTTCATTCCGGAAAAGTTCCAGTTGGGCAGTCAAAATATGCTTGTTCCATTTACTTTCCGAAGGAATCACCGGAAATAATGAAATTTAATGTGAAATAAATCGAAATAATGCGAACCTTGCTATAACTATAGCCTGCAACGCATAGCTTAACTGCAGAACTGTTTGACCAGCATTTCTTTACTTTTTAAAAAACGCCAGCATTTACGCTTTATAATCACTCAGTTGGCGCTGTTCAAATATTAATATATTTCTATTCTTATGATTGAAGCAATTTGCATGAATACGTGTATGAACCAAATCAATTTCGTATGCGCAGCATTTGTATCCTTTTCCCAGCTGCACGTCGATTTCCAACATTAACATACAGTAGACCAGATCAAATTTCACTAAATCATTCAAAACACGATAATTCAAATAATGTTGAGGTGAGACCAAATTCCAGTACTCGAAGTGATAATAAAAATATCAAACAAATGAGAGGATTCAAGATTGCTCACCTGAATATCAGAAGTTTAATAAAAAATATGGATCAACTTAAGCTGTACTTATATTCCCAAAAATATGATATTATTACCTTGAATGAAACTATGCTAGACAATACTGTAGCAGACCATGAAATAGATATAAATGGGTATGATATTATACGAGAGGACAGAAATAGGCATGGTGGGGGAGTAGCAATGTATGTAAGAAGTTCAATAGACTATAAAGTTAGGTATGATTTAATGACGGACAATCTAGAGACGATCACAGTTGAAATTTGTAAACCAAAGGCAAAACCTTTCCTAATAAACACATGGTATAGACCACCAAATACATCTCTTGAACTCTTCAATAGTTACGAAGAACTTGTGAAAAACATGGATTCAGAGGGTAACGAAATAATACTTATTGGTGATTTTAACTGTGATTGGTCTCTGGAGAAGGATAAATTGAACTCGCAAACAAATAAATTAGTTGATCTTGCAAATCTATTTCAACTCGAACAGTTCATTAAGCAACCCACGCGAATAACACAAACGACCAGGACCATTATTGATTTAGCTTTTAGCAATAGACCGGAAATAGTAATTGCATCAGGAGTTGAGCATTTAGGAATTACTGATCATAGCTTAATTTATATATGCCGGAAAATTTCAATTCCTCGTAAGGAGCCAAAACTCATAAGTACACGGCAATTCAAAAATTATAGCAAAGATGCATTTTGTTATGACCTACATAAGATATTTCAAACGCAATCAAGCCAATCTCCTGATCCTAATTCACTATGGCAGGAATGGAAAACAAAGTTTCTATTAATTTCTGATATGCATGCGCCTCAAATGACTCGCAAAGTAAGAAGTGAGTATGCGCCCTGGATTACAGAAAATATTAAGAGACATATCTACCACAGGGATTTTCTTAAGAAAAAAGCGGTCAAAACTGGATCTTCCAATTTACATGATGCTTACAAAAGAGCTCGAAATGATTTAAATAGATTGATTGAAAAGACTAAAACCGAATATTTTACGAGCATAATTAATAATACTGCTAAAAATCCAAAAGAAATGTGGAAGACAATTAATAAAATTACAAACAAAAAGTCCAAGACAACAAATATAACTAAGATCGTTGTTGATGATAAAGTGATTGAGGAGCCAGAAGTTATTGTAAATACATTTAACAACTTTTTCAATGAAATTGGAACAACTCTGGCTCAAAAATTACCAGAAAGTACAAGGACACCCGAGTCATATATTAAACCTGAGAATGACTCTACATTCGAATTACAGAATGTAACGGAGGTCGAGGTTTTTGGTATAGTTTCAGCATTATCCTCATCCAAAGCTACGGGCTATGATAGAATATCACCTAAACTTTTGAAAGACTCGGCCGGTGTGATAACCTCTAGCTTAAATCAAATATTTAACCAATCGCTGTTGACTGGTGTTTTTCCAGACGACTTTAAGGTCGCAATTATATCACCAATCTTTAAATCAGAAAGCAAATTAGAGTGCAATAACTATAGGCCAATTTCAGTACTTTCAGTTGTTGCTAAAGTTTTTGAAAAACTTATATCAAACCAATTATCAACATTTCTGGAAACAAGAGGCATACTCACACAACAACAGGCAGGTTTTAGGAAGAAAAACTCAACAGAAACATCGCTTTTAAATTCTACTAACAAGTGGTTTATTAACATGGACAAAGGATATTTAAATGGAGTTATTTTCCTAGACCTTAAAAAAGCTTTCGATTGTGTAAATCATGATATTCTAATTAGAAAACTAAAGTTGTATGGGTGCAGTGAAAATACTCTTTGCTGGTTTAAATCGTACTTAACAAATCGACGTCAGATGTGCAAAATTGGTCGTACTATATCTCAGGAACGTGTTATTCGCTGTGGTGTACCACAAGGCTCTACTTTGGGGCCGTTATTATTTTTACTTTACGTAAATGACCTCTCAAGTTGCCTATCTCATTCAATAGCTAGTATGTTCGCTGACGATACAAATTTAACAACATCTGCATGGGAAGTCCATAGAAGATATACAAAACCAGTTAAATTCTGATTTAGAAAATATTCATACGTGGCTGTTAACCAACAAATTGACTCTTAACAAAGAAAAAACTGAGTATATGATAATTAGCTCTCGGCAACGGTTAGCGAAAATTGATGACGATCCGAAGATAAGTCTTGACGGTATTGATATAAAAAGAGTTAAACAAGCAAAAACATTAGGTATTGTCATCGACGAAAAATTACTATGGAAAAATCAAATTGACGAAATAACTACCAAAGTTTCTAGAGGAATTGGCATGTTAAGGAGAATGAAAGCCTATGTTCCCCAGGAAACTTTAAGGACTGTCTATAGTGCACTGATAATGCCACATTTGACTATTGTAGCCTTGTCTGGGATAATTGCAGTAATTATCTACTAGAAAAATTACAAAAACTGCAGAACAGGGCTGCAAGAGTCATAACTGGAAAATCCTATGAAACTCGTTCAAGTGAGATTTTAAAAAACTTAGGGTGGCAACCGTTGCTAGACCGAAGAAAAGACAAAAGAGCATTATTTATGTTTAAAATAAGAAATAATGAGTTTCCCAAATGCCTGACGAGCATGTTTAACACTAGCAACAATAAAAACTATAACCTTCGCAGTAACGAATTAGATTTTGCACTTCCAAAGCCGAATACGAATTATTTGAAAAAAAGCTTCAGTTATTCAGGTGCTGCGCTTTGGAATGATCTGCCGAAGCACGCAAAAGATAGAGCAATATCAGTTGGTCAGTTCAGGGCTATTCTCAATAACATGGAAGAACGAGCTTGTAAATAGAGTAATACTAATACCTTTTATAACATTTTATACCTTTTTTAGAAGTTCTTTTATAGTGTGTAATAGATGTAAAATTTTGTTTTTGTGCCTTAATTTAGCAACGGCCCCTTGAAAATCAGTCGTAATTCACTGAAGGGCCTACCGTTGTAAAATAAGATTAAATAATAATAATAATAATAATAATAATTATGAGATGTCGATCATCGTAGCTTCGTCGAAAAGTAAGTACTTTTATTTTACAAACTACAAAGTCGTATTTTGAACATACTATAGATGACTTTCTTTATTTATAGATAGGACTATTCCATATACAGTAACATGTACCGGTGGTAACCCCCCTATCGAGTTCAAGGTTTTACTATATGTACCCCTGAGAAATTCCTACTGTAACAAAGTATGTCCCATGATGGTTTCCTGTTAATAGCAGTTACCACTTTAAAAATAATTCAGCATTTACCTATAGAATTTAAATTTTTGCCTTTGACCCCTGATGAAATCTCATTGAAAATACCCAACACCTGAAGAATTCCATAGCCAGGATAATTTGTTTACTTCTGAGAAATTCCAGGGCCAAAAAGCAACTTACCCGAAATGAATTCCAAGTTCATTGATATAATGCCTCATAGAGACTCAAAAAGGATCGTGCACTGATTTATACTATATCTTATATATCCCCGGGCGTTCTCACACGCTCCCGGGCGCTTCAGGGCGTCCCCGGGCACTCCTGGGCGTCTCCGGGCGCTCCGGGCAGTATTTAGTACTCGTGACCGATTATATATATATATATATATATATATATATATATATATATATATATATATATATATATATATATATATATATATATATATATATATATATATGTATAACCGGTACCAACTACCGTTGGTACCGTTTCGGCCTTTAGGATACCTAGTGTCCTTCACTAGGCTAGTGAGAGGTATTCTGTACTTTTGCACTCGCCAGTTATCATGAATGTATCTTTGATAATAAGATCTAAGTTTGATTTCATATACAACATTTAATGGCGTGTGATTGTCTAAATTGACTGAGTTTCACAAAGAAACACATTGGAGAAGATGGCCAGAAGGCTGCCTTAGGATTAATGTGTTGTAATTCATATACATATAAACCCCAAATAACCAAGCCTCATTAATACTGGTGAGAGATGGCGCCCTAACAGCACATGCCCTTGGTGTTTGTGTACATGTATTTATGAAAACAACATGCAAGAAACTAACAAATAAATAAGGAATAGACTAGTATGGACGACAAACTCAAAGAGCAAAATTGGGCATGCTTGTGTG
>CACRXK020009356.1:0-19258 GCA_902702795.2 Paramuricea clavata
GAGTTTGTGCGTGCGTTAAACACTCAGGTCGACTAATTAGGGCTGTATGCCTGCGAACAGGCCGTAAAACAAAGATGGCGGCTTTCTACAGAGTGACGATTGTTTTATCCTAGAAGATTAATTTATTTATTTCGCCCAATCATTATGGTAATTATTTACATAAAAGTATTAAAGCTACAACTTTAAATAGGGCAAGGAGTCTAAAGAAACCTTCATAGGCTTTTAAGGTAAGGCCCTAATTTAATGTCCAGTGCAAAGTTTTATATTGTGTCAATCAGTGCCAGTAAAAGTATTTACAAGAATATGAAGATTAAACAATATTGCTTTCACTAGTAAGAATAAAGTACATAAGAAGGAGAAAATTTGGAGAGCTATAAAGACATAATCTGTTAATTACATGAATATGAATTAGACTTCCTTGTTTAAAATATAAGTTCACTAGATTGTATTGACAATGTCAATTATGTATTTTTTTTAAAGATTGGTAGTGATGTTATTTTTGTCAAGCTAACATCAAGATTATTCCGAACATCCACTCCTTTCACTGAGAGTGAGTGCTTAGTATAATTAGTTCAATGGCAATGCATATGAAGTTTCGACGAGTTTCGGGTACTGTATTACTATTGGTGAATTTGGCTATTTGCCATAAAAAATCCGTAAATGAATGTGGCAAGTTTTGTAAATGATGGTATCGGAACATGAATAAGCTTATCAAGTTAGTAAGTAACATCTTAAAGTAACATCTTAAAGCCTTTTCGTGAGTAACCATACATTGCATGGTTACTCACGAAAAGGCTTTAAGATGTTACTTCGAAAATGGCATTTGCAGCATTCTCAGAACACAATTTGTTAAAAACTAGGTTTTCAAAACACTGTTTTAATTAATGGTATTAAATTACAATGTTTTAATTAATGGTACTATTATATAAGTGTGATTTGTATTATTTGGTACAAGATTTTTACAGTTTATGTGTCTGCCACTGGCAGTTGACTGACAGTTGATTGCAGTAGAGAAGAGACTGCAATCTGAACATTTTTTTGTCATATCATCAAATATAAACAAAGTGACTAGCCGGCAGCTGGGTATTTATGATAGTGACTATAGTTAAATATAAAAAAACTTTTGTTTGCGCTAGCTTTCACCGAGCTTACCGTTAGAGTGTATGGTAGGCACTGTGTGCGGAAAGTGAAACGCAGTCTGGGTCGGGTTGTGTTTTGTTTGACTTAGCATTTTTTCTTAGTCACTATATAGCCGGCAGATTACTAAATAGCTGGCTGCCAGCTGTATAGTCACTTCGAAATTTAAATGTTTACTCAATAATTATGAATGAAATTTTTTCATAGCAACCATGGATTTCCTTTGCGCAGATACATGTACGCTTAGCGTACCTTTTTAAATAAATTTTCAGTTCATATCTCGTTTGATAATTAATTAAAACATTTTATACGAACAACAGTTCCACCGTTGTAGTCAGTGTAATAAATTTTATGAAAATTTGTAAGTTTAATTGTAATACTAAGGGTGAGCTACGTTTAGTAAGATTCTATCCTAATAGCTAGTGACTTTTAAAATGGGAAGCGAAATTGTTAATAATAAAGTGTTGATGTAATAAAACCATGTTTAATTTGGCGAAACGGAGATATCATTAATTTTGCCTTATTTTCACCGATCACAGCCTCGCAAACTTTAGCCCTATATTTTATAACTCCTTTGATTTTCTATTAAAATTGCTTAATTAAAGAGGTAGTGTTGAGCTTTGGTTTCAGCGTTTGTACTTGTTGCATGTTTCAAACATTAGATGAATCAGAGGAAGCAGTGGTAAGGGTAAAAGGAAGGAATTAACAACATATTTCTATGGACATATTTAGTTTGAATCACCCAGAAGATGAAGATGTACAGGAAGTGGACAGCTGCTTAGACCATTATTATGCCTCCATTCTGAACGATGGTGATTCAACTGCCCTTTGTTATGAAGAACAGGACAGCATCACATTTAGTGGTGACAACAATGAGATTTTTCGCGACTACAAAACAACAGCAGAGGACGTTCGTGCACAACCTGGTGTCCCAAAGAAAGAACTACACGAACTTCTTGACAGTTTGGCAAAGGAAATCGACTACACATCCATATCTAAATTCAACTTTTCTCGAAGTTTTGTATGGGAAGGAGCGAAAAGAGCACTAACGCGAAAGTCATTTTGTGCAAAAAACAAGATGTCTGTAAAATTTACAGATGACATCGGCAACAGCGAGGGAGCCGTTGACTTGGGTGGACCTATGAAGGAATTCTTCACACTAGTTTTGCAGTGGATGGTCACACCAGTTATTTTGTGGCCCTGAACATCACAATACATCTCTTTCCAATCCACTTGCCTCGAAGGTAACGATTATTTTTTGCTGGTACCCTCATAGCAATGTCCTTAGTGCATGGTGGCGCTGGACCGCAGTGTTTTGCCCATAACATGTTTGAAGCTCTTCACCACATTCCTGACAAAGTTGCCATTACAATTGAAGATGTGTATGACAGGGAATTACAGTCATCACTTGAAAAGCTAAGTAATTCGGTTAGTAAAGAAGAGGCATTCCACCGTCCAAGTTATGAATGGCAGCACTTTGCAGGGCGTTCTTGATCTTGCTGGGATGCTTCAACCGATCCAGACAACAGACGACATAAGGAAGATTGCCGAAATGACAGCAAAGTGGTTTGTCCTTGGACGTGCCCGACCAGCACTGGAAAGTTTCGTAAATGGTTTGTCAACGCTTGGGGTCCTTGATGCACTCACACAGAATCCTGATGTTTTTCGTCCAGCGTTTTGCCATTATCCCGAAAAGCTTACAGCTGAACGCACTGAAAACCTGTTTCAGGTGTTCCAAAGTCCAGTTGGATCAAACAAAGCAGTAACAGAAAGCTTGGTTCTATCACGATGGCATGATTATATACAGGATATTGAAGAAGGTGGAGATTCCCTTACCTTCAATGGCATTTTGTTCTTTTCAACAGCAAGTAAAGTCCTTCCCGCTCGTAAGATTTATCCCACCATTCAATTTCTACATCATGCTGAAGCATGTGGTGAAAAGTCGAGGTTCCCCAAGGCAAATACATGCTCAAATATATTATATCTTCCTGTAGTGCACACTACATATGAAGCCTTTGTAGCTGACATGACCTTTGGTATTCAAAATGGACGAGGCTTTGGTATTGCATGATTAAACTGTGATTCTCCATACTTGGTGACTTGCAATAAATTTCGTGTAACAGACACTGAAGTCCGCAATGTTTTTGCAGGGTTTATTTACATAATTGTTGCGTTGTATGAGTGCATGTATTTATATTTTAATGTTGTATAGCATCAGATCTATATTTTATTGTAATTAATGGACAACTTGCATGTTAGACTAAATTTTAATCTAAGTAAAGATAAGGTAATAAAACACAACAGTTAAAAAGAAAATAATGAAATTAGTAAAATTGCAAAATTTGGTTGCGAAATGTTGTAAAATGCAGAAAATATAGCCTTGCGAAGTTTGCATATTTTCAGTATATTTGTATTACGTGCGGAAATTGTTACCATTTTCGGTTCAAAAATGGTAACAATTTCCGCACGTAATACAAATATACTGAAAATATGCAAACTTCGCAAGGCTATATAGTTTCTAAATTTTACAACATTTCACAACCAAATTTTGAAATTTTACTTATTTTAATAAGTTCTTTTCGGGAATTTACTTTTTTTGGCCTAAATAAAAAATTAGTCTAACATGCAAGTTCACAAGTTGTCTATTGCTATATTTGACAGCCTTTGCTACTGTAGAATGGACTGGTAAACTTTAGTCAGAGTAGTATCGTTTATCTAAGCAAGTATTGATATTTATTTTAAACAACAAGATATATGTATATGATTATGTATCAATGTTTGTTAACTATTAAAAAGTTATTAATGTAGTAACGATTTGTAAAGTATATACATGACTGCAGGATTTACGTTTTGCAGTGCCCTTGGCCAAAGTCTACCAGCGAGGTGTGTTCGGGGTAGGGATCTTCATTTAACAAGTATAACAAGTTAACAAATTACTCGTCACTATTGTACCGTTTAAAATTAAACATCATATAATTATATATGCAGTAGCAAACTGTGACAATTCTTGACAAACAAAGAATAATGTATAGCTTACAAATGTACAGGTATACTGACAGCAATTTTTATAAGAACTAGTGGCATTAAGTTTGTCCAGGCTTTCAGACTCAAAACATTCCAAGTTATCCTTCTCAAATAATTAGCCCCAGTTTCTATTTTGTTCCATTTTTTTTTTCAATTTAAATCTCAATGTTATTATTTTTATATTTAAAATTAAAATTGGTTCTTATAAAGAAGGTGTACCTTGAATCTACAATATTTGGGCAATCTCTTCTACAATGGTTGAATATAAAATAACAGCATCTTCTGAATTGGTAGGCATTTCTAGATGCTTCTCTAGCATTATAATTGACGCTAATTCAACAAACTCTTCTGAGCAACCATGTTCTGGTGTTTGAACACAACACCTCCGTTGGGCAATCTCTATATCTTCGGAAACTGGCGTAATTAGATCCCTTTGCATCATCTGTTTTTGAAGAGAGGAAATATATGACATCAGGTTGACCACTTGGAGATTCTGCATTTACCGACTTTCTAATTCTATGCAGGTTCCATTCCATAGCAAACCTGTGCAGCTCGTCACGTATCATGCTCGTGAAGCAAAACTTCAGACACTCAACTAGTATGTCATCCGTATCACAGAACAGGCCACTATCCCTAAGGTCTTTAAAGAAGTTTATCCACCAATCAACACAACCTCTCCTAAGCATACCCCAAAAAGCCTCAATACGTTGATTGTGACAGGACTTTCCATAAAGAAAACTTTGCTCATCGTTATTGAAGAAACGTTGCAGAGCTGCTACATGAACATTTTCTGTCCCACAGTCCCCTCAAATTATTCCGGCAGTTCCTCCGATCAGTTGAACACATTCAATATAATACTGAGCTATTACGCTGGGGGTTGTTGTTGGAAGGACCCACATCAAGCCACATTACACGCTTGCTGTGTCCATCAATCGAACCATGGATGCAGAAACCAAAGGGTTTCAGCTTATCATAGCCGTCTATATGCCACACATGATTTGGACCCTCCGTTTTATATTGTCTCCTTTGTAATCTATGTCTTGACCTGGCATCAACTCCTTCAGGGTCCAAAACCTTCAAAAGTTCCCTCACAGTTTCTTTGTCAACAACCACACCATGACCTTGTAGTAATCGTCTAGTCATTTGTCGATAACCCATCATGTTTCCGCTACCACGCAATTCTCTTCTGATTGCTCGGTAAACTTCTTCAATGTTGGAACGATTTCTTCGTCTTCCAAGACCACGTTGTTGTAGGATTCGCTTCAGCTGACGAATGCTCAAAACGTACCCGTGCACATCACTGTAAATTTCAGGGAGTAAAAATTACCACTTTGAAGGTAAAAAATTACTCTCTTGAAAGGAGTAACTGATTTTAGGGTAGAAATTACTCCATAATGCAGGGTAGTTAGTATAGCTAAATCGTTGAATACGGAGGGGTAATTGAAAGAGGGGTAAAAATTACACTGGTTTTGCGGGTAATGTTACGCGGTGTATATTCGGGGGTAAATTTTTACGGGGTAAAACTTACCCCTTAGTTACCCTTCAATTTTTCAAGATTGCGGCGACGCATGGAGTGGCAGAGACCCGCAGAGTCTCTTCTCGAGTATACGATTGAAATTTTACCGATTAATTTCATACATCAAGCACATAAATTTGTGACTGGCGTCTTCATGGGGCAAATCATTGTTATTAAATGTGTTGGCGTCGCCAGCTTCCTCAGTGTTAGCGTCATCAATGTTTTCGACATTAGTGACATTCGTCTGAATACGTTTGATATGCTTTCGCCGAAAAAATGATCCACAGATGCAATAATTATAAGGCATTTATGGCTTGTGCCTTTGGTTTATAGATTTCACACCACTCGCTTATAAGCGAGTCCGGTACGAAAACATAGAACACCAAGTTTCATTCCCAAATTATCGTATAAGTTATAAATTGCCATTGGGCATGCAACATGCGGCTGGTTTCAATTCATTAATCAATGTTGCGTGTTGCCGGTATCGGTCAGTTTTGATGTCGCGGAGAGAGTAAAGCTCGTGCAGATTGATTAATAGCTAGGTCTCCTATTTCATTTTACTTTTGCTATTATTGCCTATTCATGCCCCAAAAGAGTCCCTGAAACAACCAAATTTGTGATCGCGTGACACGCTTATAATCGTGACCTTGTTATTTTGAACTTATCACAAGAAACCTAGCTTAGAAACGAACACCTAAGGGTTTATTTCCGCCCCCTGGCCGTATCATATACTATTAAAATGTAGGCAGTTGTCTCTTTTGTGAGCACTAGGGCAACATTGATGATTTTGAAAAAAAGAAAATACCTATATGACTGTAAATTTCAGGGAGTAAAAAAATTACCCTTTTGAAGGTCAAAAATTACTCCCTTGAAAGGAGTAATTGATTTTGGGATAGAAATTACTCCACAATGCAGGGTAGTTAGTAGCGGAATCGTTGAATACGGAGGGGTAATTTAAAGAGGGGTAAAAATTACACCGGTTTTGCGGGTAATGTTACGCGGTGTATATTCTGGGGTAATTTTTTACGGGGTAAAACTTACCCCTTAGTTACCCTTCAATTTTTCAAGATGGCGGCGACGCATGGAGTGGCAGAAACACGCAGAGTCTCTTCGCGAGTATACGATTGAAATTTTACCGATTAATTTCATACATCAAGCACATAAATCTGTGGCCATCGAATGAATTGATAACTGGGATCTTCGTCGGGAAAATCATTGTTATTAAATGTGTTGGCGTCGCCAGCTTCCTCAGTGTTAGGCTGTTAGCAACATCAATGTCTTCGACATTCGTATGAATACGTTTGATATGTACTTTCGCAAAAAATGATCCACAGATGCTACAATTATAAGGCATTTATGGCTTGTGGCTTTGGTTTATAGATTTCAAATCACTCACTTATAAGGGACTCCGGTTCGAAAACATAGAACACTAAGTTGAATTCCCAAATTAACGTATAAGGTATAAATTGCCATTGGACATGCAAAATGTGACTGGTTCCAATTCTTTAATCAGTGTTGCGTGTTGCCGGTATCTGTCAGTTTATATGATGCCGCGGAGATAGTTAAGCTCATGCAGATTGGTTAAAAGGTCTCCTATTTCGTTTTATTTTGTATTTTTGTGCTATTATTGCTTATTCATGGCCAAAAAGAGTCACTGAAACCACCAAATTTGTGATCGTGATACGCTAATAATCCGGCGCGACCTTGTTATTTTGAACCACAGTTTGAACTTAGGACAAGAAACCTTAGAAACGAACACCTAAGGGCTTATTTCCGCCTACTGGCCGTATCATATACTATTAAAAATGTAAATTATTAATGTGAATTATTAAAAATGTAAATTATTAATTCCACCAAGTGAAGTGCAAAGAAACCACATCATTCAAGTCCACCTATTAAAAATGTAGGCAGTTGTTTCTTTTGTGAGCACTCGGGCAACATTGGTGATTCCGAAAAAAACCCAACTAGACTAACTGCCCATGCAAGATCCTCTTGAGGAGAGTGCGAGGTTGCGTGCATGATTTTACTTTACTTTACATGATTTTACCATGCAATCAACATTTCTCGCGGCGGGGCGCAAATAATTTTAAACACAATGACTTAACTTATCTGTGTTCACGTGTTGTATGTGCACCAATCAGCGAATGCGCATTTTTGGCGCCGAGTTAGAATACAACGAATAAAAGAACGAAGCGATCAGGCTTGTCATTTTCGCGCTTCGTTTGGGTCAAAAGCAGTGTTGAATTTGTATCATTATTAACCTATTTCAAATCAAATCAATCAAATCAAATTTATTTTAGCCATAAAAAAATAATATCATACAAAAGAAGGAATAAATATACATTATACTTGGCAAGGGAGCCCAATAGAAACCATTTAGAAGATAATATGTTAAAGATTAAAAAGATATTCTTTAAGTTTTTTCCGAAAACTAAAAACGGATGAAGCTTCACAGATATCCTGAGGGAGAGAGTTAAAGAATTTAACGCCTTGGTAGCTGATAGAAAATTGCCTAATATTTGTTCTACAGAAAGGAAGAAAGTATAGCTTTGAATTACGTGTGTAGTAATTGTGCACCTGATTGATATTTTGAAAAAAATTTTCAAAATTGTGCGGTAACAATCGACAGTGAAACTGGTACATGAATTTGCCTAAATGAAAAAGATAGATTTTATCAAAAGGGAGAATTCCAAGTTCCTTGAAAAAGGGTTGAGTGTGAGCGTCATATGACGCTTTATATACAATTCTTATCAGACGTTTCTGTAGTAAAACAATACGCTTTAGATTGGATGGGTAAGTTGAGCCCCATACTAGGATACAATATTGCATATACGGATAAACAAGGGAATAATATAACATAACTAGTGCTCTTGTATGGAGATAAAAACTGGCTTTCTTTATAATTCCAACCGATTTGGACATTTTCCTAGATGTTTGTGCAATGTGTGATTTCCATGTCAGATGTTCGTCTAAGATTACCCCAAGAAAGCTAGCTTCATTGACCAAATCTATTTCATGGTTATTTAAGGCAATTTTGGGATTAACGTAATACTTTTTTTGCTTCGGTTTAAAAATCATAAAATTGGTTTTCTTCAAGTTTATAGATATTTTATTTGCTGAGAGCCATGAGGATAATTTAATTAGTTCATGATTGACATGGTTAACTAGGAATTGTAAGTCTTTGTGAGAATGAAATAAATTTGTGTCATCCGCAAATAGGATTACTTGAGAACTACTTCAGGCATTACAAATGTCGTTAATGTATATTAAAAAAAGAAGCGGAGATAAAATTGAGCCTTGAGGTACCCCACAGTATATAGGAGTTTTATTCGAACAAACACCATTATACTGCACATATTGGAGTCGATTATACAAATAACTTTTGAACCAATCAAGTGCAGTACCACGGATTCCATATTGCTGAAGCTTATCAAACAAGATATCGTGGCTGACTGTGTCAAAAGCTTTAGATAAGTCTAAAAATATGCCAATTGTAAATTCATTTTTGTCAATTGCAGATGAAATTTTATTGTATAATTGCAACAAAGCTAAGTAGGTCGAATGACCACTTCTAAAACCATATTGATTATCAATAAGAATGTAAAATCTGTCGATATAGTTAATTAAACGGTTATAAACAATTTTTTCAAAAACCTTGGATAAAATTGGCAAGATTGATATAGGTCTATAATTTGATAGCAGTCGGCGATCGCCGGATTTGAAAACAGGAACAACATTCGTTCAATATATTCCAAGTATTTTTACAATTGGATTTGTTACGGTCAATTTGATCTTCATAATAAAGGCGCTTGGCAATTCGTAGTGAATGAGTTAATTTATTCTTAAATATTTTATATTTAACCAAATTATCACTGGAAGGGGAGTTTAAATAACGCTTATGGAGTCGATTTTTTTGTTTAATTGATTTTAAAAGCCCCTTAGAGAGGCAAGGTTTCTTAACTGTCGGCTTTTTGTTTTTTTATTTTTTTTAATGGAAAACAACTATTGTAAGTGTCATTAAATTTATTCAAGAAACTAGAGTAGGCTATAGTCCGTGGGCTGTCCCTCGAAATTGATTCGTTTCGTTGCCGCCATCGCGGTGCTAGAATAACTTTACGTTTTTCTATAGATTATAAAGTGCAGAGTTTAATTTTTGTTGTTCCCACTCGCCTAAACCCGCAGTTTTTTCGTAAACAACCATTGAAATTACTTCGTTTCGGCCATTTTGGATTTGGCGGCACCTTTTATCTT
Source organism: Paramuricea clavata (assembly GCA_902702795.2). Lineage (NCBI taxonomy): Eukaryota > Metazoa > Cnidaria > Anthozoa > Malacalcyonacea > Plexauridae > Paramuricea > Paramuricea clavata. Next base: position 9,929 of record CACRXK020009356.1, read on the forward strand.
ACGGCGTTTTAACATGAAGTATCTCGCGTCGTATAGTATCGCAGGCTTATAAACAAACTCAGTTTCTTCTATGGTTTCGTTCATTTCTTTTATTTCTACACGTTTACAACCTTTAAAGACACCGATCAATCGTGTAAGTAACTTTATAATTTTGAAAAGACATAAGATGCTGTATTTACATTGTTTCATTTAACTTTTGAGGCGTTAAATTATATTAATTTACACATTAAAAGATTTCATCATCATTTGACCATTCAGGAAAGTCGTCAAGGTCAAGTTCATTCTCACAGTTTGTGCATTTAGTGCACTGGCATATATCATTACACCTGTTTAATGCTTTTTTACAGGAGCACCGTTTGGTTGTGCAACCTGTTTTGCACTTGCAATTACAATTTGAAAGCAAAGCATCTGGAGCACATTTTCCATCCATCCACACAATTGTTATTTTGCCTTGTGAATTGCATTTCCAACCGTGATTAGCTGGGCTTGGAGCATCAATACTGGAGCATGTAGATCGCTTCCAAATTGCTGCTTGGTAATTGGCTCTTTGGACATGTTTAAGAAGGCAATCTTTGTTTGGTGGCAGAGAAGAATCAGAAAATTTGCCAAGTCGGAACATATTGTAACGTAAACGTTGACACTGGTTTCACTTTTTGCCTTGTATAATGTTCATACTGTTGCTTCTATTTTCTTTTCAAACTGCTCATCAAAGGAAAATTCAGTTCCAAGGGAGGTCAATGTAGCCACAGATGTTGGATCATGCAATAGGATATTCCAGGAAGATACCTTACTGTAACCATAAAACGAGCTCGTTGAATCACATCCTAGAAATTAACAAATTTGCAACCTTTCAGAATTACTTATACTTCCCACAGAAAAATATTTGACACTAATTTTTTCCCCCTTCACATGTCATTTTGCTGCATATTTTACTAAAAAGAATAGCAGCCCTCAGGCTGGATAACAAAAATGCCTTAGTGGGTTGGGGTGAAGTATGAACTCTTCAGACATGGCCATGTACAGTAAATATAATCTTATGATGCATTGTGTATACATTACCAGTAAAGGAATGAAATCCAATTAATGCTTTGCATTTTTCTGCTCCTAATTGCTGGACAATATACTCCATGTCAAGTATTCGGGTACGATCTTTCACTCCTGTTAGGAAATATAACTTGGCTGGAATAGTGAGAGAAAAATGTAGTAACAAGACAAACACATCGGTATCTGGACTGCGGACCAGCACATTGTTGTATCTCGTTGCATGTGATGCATGCAGCAGCATTCTTGTGTCAGCCTCCTCATGGTCGCAAGCAAATTCGGGGACTCTTTCGACAATGACACAAGCATCATTGGTAGCTGCTGGTAATATATGGTGGCACTGATCATTCTCACAGACATATAATGTTAGTCCACGTAACTTTGCAGACCTATACATGCACCAACTCTGAAAAAGGAATTGAAGTAGGGATACTTTGTTTGGTCCATGTTTCAGGAACTTTTTCCACTGTGTTGGGATCTTTTGCTCTGGACCATATATTTTGATGATAGTTGCTCCATCACTTGCTGGTAGTGAGTGCTCAATACCCTTTATACTCACTTCCGGATATGTGTTAATCACAAAGTCGACCCTCAAACATTTGTGATACACACCTAACTTTATGATACTGTCAAATATCTGTTCAGCTAGTTCACCAAATGTTGTTGGGGGGTTTTGCAATTGCTTGAACAGTTGCCATTGCATCCACGATTAATGCACCACCTTCTGGAATGCTTTCAACACTCTGACTGTTGGTGGACGTCTCGATTAATTCCAAAAGCTTGCTTTTAGGTGCCTTACGCAGTGATCCCTGCTCTGTTGAAATGGACAAAGGAAAAGGACCAAGAGAAAATGACAGGACTTCTTTCATATCGATATTTATACTTTGAGCAAGTAACAGGATGCGAGCAAAAAGGTTTCGGTTGCTCTTCAGTGTTGCTTCAGTACCATTCTTTGAAGTAACTTTCACTTTCTTCACTAATGATGTGAATGTTTTCAATTTAAGCATTGGGATTTTCGAAAAAATATCAGGTTCAGGTACAAGCAGTTTTTCCTGGATAAACGTTTGCAAATGTTTTTCTCCTGCGTCTTTCGCCATCAAGAAATCAGATCTGACTTCTTCTGTGGCTACCAGACCGCTCGTTAAATGCACTATTTCTTCTCGACCAGGCTCATATGGGTTCACCATACTTTCTAGTGTTGTCTTAATAATTTGAACATCTTTTTCATGACGAACCTTTTGTGTTTCATCTAAATCTTTTCGATTTCTATAAGCAATTAAAGAGATACATACTAGAAAAATTGTGCAGTTGTAATATTGTACACTATAATATTCCCTGCCATTTTTAACTTGAACAGTATGCATCAAGTGATGAAGAACAGTACCTATGAAGTGGGTTAGCGCCTGCCATCTTCATGCATTCTCTAGAAATAGCTGATCTCTCTGACTGTGATAAGATCCAACGCTGTATTGCTCCACGATTTAAAGAAATTCCAACCATTCCTTCAAAAAGGGCAAACAAAACAGTTGAGTCTTTTCTAATAATTTGTTGTTTTTATATCGATACAGCTATAGCATGGCATTACACAAATTAATAGACTTAGAAAAAAGTAATGGCACTTGAAGTGAACAAAAAGGAATGCTTGTAATATTTTACCTCCAGATGTTTTTGAGTTCTTGTTCAGTGTTTGCTCCATGGCCATGTCACAAGCAACAGTTGAAAAAGCATGATTGTTTTGTCTTTGGACAGTCCATTGTTGACTAAGTTCTTTAACTACACCTAAAAACAGCAACAAACTGTTAACAAACCAGGGTTCATGACTAAAAGCTAAATTAATGTACAGCTATGAAAGAAGTGCTAGTAATGCTACCTGGATCAGTTTCTTTAAGTTTTGTCATTTCTAACCAATAGGCAGTACCATATCTGGAATAGTTTACTCGATCACAGGTAGTACATTAGAAAACAAATACATGTACTTGTTCACAATGCAAAACTACAAAAAGAAATCTGTTTATAAACACTGTATGCAAAATATGAAAATATTAACCAGCAATCCTGCATCTCCAAATAGCTTTCCAATAGCACTCAAAAATGACATTGTTGCATGAAAATCACCAAGTCGAACAATGAATCGTGACAAGAATCTCTCATCTTTCCATCTTATCTGCTGGATTTTCGCATATATAGCCTCATCAAAAACCAACACAATTTTATCAAGCAATAATTCATTTGCAATCTTCATGCTTTGTTCAAGAGTCGTGTATAGAGTAGAGTAATCACTGGGGGAACCATCAACTATTGGTAGGTAGCGAATTTTGGACACTGGTGGTATTTCCAATCCCTGTACAAGCATGTTGAAACTTGTCCAACCTGGGAAGACATCTACTTGTGACTGATAAACTTTCATTAGAATATATGCAAAATCCAAAAGTCTTGCATAGGCCTGTTCGTCTACGTAATATTCTTCGTCGAGACTTTCATTCTGAATGGCAAAGCTTGGAGTTTTCTTTTTACCAAGATGATAAGGCAAAATAATGGTAGGTGGAGCCTGTAGCGATCTTCGACCCTTCTTTTTCATTGGGGGTTGCACGACACTTTCAAGAACCTCCGATTCTCTCTGAATGGCAATTCCACCAAGCACATGAGTTTGATTTCTTGAATCTTCTGAAAAATCATCGTTGTCAAAGACAAGACAAGTAAACTTGTTTTTTGCAATATCCTTAGGAATATTCAACTCAGTTGTCATGGAAAGCCTTGCTAAGTCAACCTCGTGAGTCAGAACAGAATAACGACTCGCACAATGTCCAAATCCATTAAGAACATCAGTTAGCTGGGAGGATCTTGTTAATTGTCTAACAGTCATTCCCAAAGCTAAAGACTTTGGAGTTTGGATTCTACTATTAGAATAAACAAACAACATGTCTTGGCATAATGATAAGACTTTCTTCATTTGTGCATCTTCCAGTTTAATGTAAGTCTGCATTTCAGGTACATCAGAGAAACCAAGAATCCAACTAATAAAATTAAATAGCTTTACAGGAATCATCTTGAGGGCTGTTTCGTCTGTTAGGTCTACACTTGTGAGAGGCCATGGCAATTTCATTTTTCGAATGTCGCTCATACTCGTCCTCAGAGCAATAGCATCATCGTATAATTCCTTTAATGTTACTTCTTTTTGTAGTTCCGCTTTTGAACTAAGATGCATTTCTTCATCAGTCTCAGACTGACTACTTTGACTAGTTGCAGTTTCTACAGATTTCTCAAATGCTTCCCCAACAGACAATTCTTGCACAAACACAAGTTCACTTTGTTTTTTCTATCCGGTTGATGAAAAATAAGCTGGGGATAGTCTCTTCGTAGCCTTGCTTTAAGAAGATATTTCCGATAGTTTGTAGCATCAACACCCTCAGTATCTTGCACTATTTTAACAAATTTTTTCATGCAAATTTGTCATGCGACTGACCTTCTTCTGCTGGATTATTTTCGCCACAATAACTCTGGCACAAAAAACATCGTAGCTTTGCTTGTAAAGCTCGTCACTCTCCTGTTTCTGGGATACTGTTCGGGTTAAATAACGGCAGTAGTTTATATGACACATCTTGTGATATTTGACCTCGATGGCGACACAATCTTTACCCCTAATATGTGTCAAGATTGATTCATCATTCTTCTTCTCAGCAGCTTCTCGTAGCAAGCCACCGTCGACTGTTTCTGCTGTGACTAACTTATCAAGCTTCCTTTTTCTGGTTTTCTGTGTATAAAGAGTTTTATAATTAAAATACTCCAATGATGTATTAAACTTTACCCGTTTTATACTTTTATAAACATGCACATAATATGGAATACCTGTACCTTATCCATTATATAGGCGTCCTTTCTTTTACATATGATGCACTGTACGGGAAGGACATGAATGCTTCGCCTTTCCGTGATTGTACTAGTCGAAGGTTGTGTCGAAGCGGAAGCGCATACAAATGATGCTATTCTGGAAGAACAACGTTTTTCCGAGCACGTTTTTGACATGCTTTGCTCTTTTACATCTCTCACTGGGGCCTTCTCTTTTTTCTTCATATTTCTAGCCACTTTATTTTTGTCACAAAACCTAACGTAGCACTCTTTGTGATAGCGAAAGTTAGCAGCTTCTGTAGGCAGAACATCTGGCTCGTTGTCAGGCCATGATCGCACGACATCGATAATTTTCTCGGCAATTTCTTTTGGTTCTCCATCCAAATTAATCCATTTTTCACAATATTCTTTTATTTTCACAAGTGTATGACATGTTAATTTACACAAATCTCCTGTTTTGCCACGAAAATGAATTAAACATGAGGATGAAGCAGTAAAACTACCCACGCTTTCCTCCTCCATATTTATTATTTTAATGATTTATGAGCCCGCAAGCCCGAAACGTCATGTAAAATTCGATCTCGGATAACGATATATGATGCCTCATCCGTTTTTAGATCATTATCATGAGCGATAGCAAATATAGGCAGATGATCAGAAATATCTGACAAGATTAGGCCACTGAAGGCATATTTTTCCAAGTTGTTGGTGAATATATTATCAATAAGTGTGGCGGAGTGTGACGTTAATCTAGTAGGGAGTGTAATTAGAGGAGGAAACGAATTAGCATACATTATGTCCAAAAATTTATTTGTAAATTGATGAGAACTGTGGTTCAATAAGTCCAGATTGAAATCACCCATGACATAGCAATTTTTGTTATCTCTCGAGATTTTCTCGATCAAATAATTTAATACGCTGATGAAATTGGCCACATTATGGTTTGGTGGTCTATATATCACTCCTATATGATATAATTTTTTCCCTTAGGATTAAAAATTTCAACAAATAAAGATTCAGCAATTGCATTGTCTTCGAAACACAAGTCAGTCCGTGTTTTGAATTCAAATGCAGAAGCGATATACAGGCCAACACCACCTCCAGTTCTTTCAGACCGATGATTGTGCACGAAATTGAATCCGTTAATATCAACATGATGGGTTGAATCTTGAAGCCAAGTTTCCGAAATTCCGATTACCGAGAACATAAAATTCAGGCTTGAAATCAAATTCTGTAGGCAATCTAGATTCTGTCCTAAACTACGTATATTCAAATGCATAACAGAAAGACAACATTGGTTAGTTTTTTGTCTGATAAAGTATTAATCAGACTATACATTCGGTGTAAAAATCACAATTTAGAGTTTCGTTTGAAAGTTAGAGTCTGGGTCTATGTTATGAGTTAAGGTCAAATTATTTTGATTCTTGAAATGCAATGGATTACATTTTAAATTCACTAGTCTTCCGGCTTCAAAATTCACGCGACCATGCTGCATTTCAAACAACAATAATTCAAAGCTATCATCATCTAGCGTATAGAAAGGAAGAACACTGCTGAGAGCTAGAGTCGAAGTGTAACTATTGTTTATAATGTTAAATAAAAATAAATAACTTATCTGCAGGATATAGGAATACAAATTTAGTCATTGTGGCCACTGGTATCGTTGAAACTGCTCTTAAAATCGTCGAATTCTTGCATGGAGTTGAACACGTGAGATTTCCCTTGCTGACTATCGCTCATCTTTAGATGCACTTTCCCATTCCTTGTCCATATACATTTGAAACCATGGTGGTTGCGGAATTTTTTCACTTCCGCGAATATCGCCCGGCTTTGGGCAGTCAAGCTTTCGTTGACATAAATACAACTGGCGGTGTCGAAACCGAGGTCTTGGATGGTTTGAGAGCTCAAATTTCGTCTCTTGTTATAGATTAAATCACGCGGACGTCCCGTTGGAGAAATTTAGCAATAATTGCCGGAATATATACCACCTCGTCTTGAGGGGAACCGGTGGCTTATAGATAACATAGGTTCATTAAAGTTACACTCTGGGGCGGCCATCTTAGCGACTTTTACAACAATATCATTTGTATTTTCCCCTTCAACTACTGGGATGCCATGTATTTCAAGTGTATATATCGCGACGCGAGTACTGTCGAAGATTTTTGATTGCAGTATCTGACTCACGGCAACGGTTTTCAAGATCGTAAACACGACGTTGTAGGTCATCGTTGACTTTTTGTAGTTTTTTTGTTCTCCGCCCTTACTTCCTTAATCGTGTTAGCCAGCTCGTCGAATTTCGAACCGAGAAATTGTTGGCTTGATTTTATTTCGGTTAAAACCACTTTTGTCGAGTTAGAGTGCTTTGTGAAAAGATCGTTCATTTGATTAATCTGCTGTTTCATACGATTGTCGATTAATGCTTCTAGGCTACTTTGCAGTGTGGCCAAGTTGACGTTTGCGACTAGTGTAATTTCAGCTTCCTCATCGTTAACTGTGTCGTTCGGTTTTATATTCTTCTTCTTCGGAGGCATAATATCGCAGAGATTCACAATAAAAATTGGCAATTTCGAATGATTTGAAATATTAAGCAGAGCAAAAAAAGGCACGTCTTACTCCAATGAAATAACTGAAATGCGCTACTTATTTTGTTTGATATATATACTCATATTTACACAAGCTGGTTTCGTTGTCGCGGAATCTGAATCTAGATGTACATTAATATATGTACAATATATATACAGTATATGTGCATTACAAGGTCGTATAATTCTTGCGTGACTTCGAGTTCCTCTGCATGGTTAGTAAATTGTACACGTATAAACGAACATCAAGTTGCCGGCAAAGCGCATTGATTATGTATGCCGCAGGGACCGCGGAGACGGGGTGGCTGGGGGGGCTTTAGCCCCCCCACTTTTTTTGACAGCCAAAATTATTAAAATCATGGCCAGAAATCACGGACAAAATGGCGGCTAATTCGATTTGTTATGCGCACAACGAACTTATTTTACGAAACCAAGATGGCGGATATTATACGGAATTCTATTACAGACAATATAAAATCGATGCGCACAATGAAATATAGAATGATTTTCATGTTCCACACGTCTACAAATAGTATTACCTACCTGAAAATATAGCTCTCGAGGGTTTTGACGTCTCACGATTTGCCATTAGCCGGCCCGAGTAAACTCGATTCAAAACATTTCCACACAATATAAGCTTCTATTAAATTCAGCAAATCCTCCCTACTCGCTCAGATTTAGTCCATTATAGCGCTGTCGAAAACGTTTGCCGACAACTTCCACACGTCTACATTTCTTGTACGATGTTCGATCTGCCATGGCGTATAAGTTTTAAACCGCCAGCGATTTCAGCTAAGCGGCCCCAATACTTTGAAATTGTCTGTTTGAAGCAAAATAAAACCTGAAATTCCGGCCATTGCGAGCGGTTTAGGGTAGAAAAAACCTCAAAACGTTGCCAAATACGACGCAGAAAATGCCTTATTGCTACGCCATTTTGTAATCATTTTAAGGGGCACCCGCTGACTAACAATTGCGAAGGAAAAAGGCTCCAAAACAAAAGTAATTGCGGGAAATGCAAATATATTCAAATTTGTTTGGTCTTTTAAAGTTTGGAATGTTGTATTATCTTCGTTATAGTTTTAATGTGGCTTTGATCAACAACAACGCTACGTTCGGTGCTATTTTGCATGTAATGCGTTCTTGATATGTTGAAACTCTTCAGTCTTAACAGTTCTCCTAATTCACCTTTCTGTAAAACACCATGTGAAATTTGTTAATAATATTAGAATACTTACTTTTTTCCAAATATACAGAAATGTCATTTAATCGTGCATGATCAGTGTTTGAATAGATTAATGCAATTTAAGTGCAGCTGTTATTTATGGTAAAAATTCATATTAATATTTATAGGTAGAATTCAAGAATTCCACCCTAGACCTTTATATCAGAAAACGTCTTAAGGTGATCGAACTACAGTGTATGACAAATATTTTTTCGGTTTAATCTGAGAATTTATTGCTTAAATTATGCTATAATTAGGGCATGTTTTCAGTGCAAAATTGTCAAACATTTCAAATTACGTACGCCTGAATTCAAGATAATATAATAATAAATCAAAATAATAATTAATAATAATTCATGATAATGCCAGGCAATATATATATATAGTGCTGTTTCTGTTAATTCTACATGCACATGCATACACACATACCTATACACATGCATATATATATATATATATATATATATATATATATATATATATATATATATATATATATGTTTAGTGGGTTTAAATGTTAGAATTTTCTTCTTTAAACTTTAATGTTGTCGTCACTACATCTGGAAAACCACGTAAGAACAAATTAAAAGTATTTTAAAAGAGACCAGGTTGTTTGAAAATCCTAAACGAATTTTTTTA
>CACRXK020009357.1:0-19258 GCA_902702795.2 Paramuricea clavata
TTTACCAGGAGGGGCAAGGGGAGCAAAGGTGCCTTTTCAATTTAAAGGATTGCCCTGGCGAAATAGCGAATTGTCAGAAATGTTAGTGCAATTATTTACGAATTTGCTTCAGAAAACGCAAGAAATGCAGTCATTGAGCTTCAAGAATAGCACAATCGCCTGACGGAGAACCACCTCACACCCCTATCATCCAATAATTAGAAAACAAGATTAGGCGAAGTTCAACTCCCGATGTTTTTCAAACATCTCGTAGTATATATCAATTCAAAAGTGCCCTGGCCTTTCACGAAAATCTGCCGCCCTTGCCTTCACATCGTTCCGGCGTCCCTGCCTGTACCAGTGTTTCCCAAGGATGGAACAAAGGAACATGAAAAGAAGCAAATCCAAGCAAGGTTAAAAGTTTAATATTTAGACCAAAATCTTGGTCGCGATTAAACATTGAGGAAAGAAAACCCAGAAAACCTGAGGATTTTTAATTTTTCTCCCCTATGTACAGTTCCATAGACAATATTTACATATTTTTCCTTATATATTAATTTGGGCCTACTAGATACTTTGTCAGTCTTTTTGCTTTAGGCCCTTAGTAAAGGTTTATTGTTAACTGTTAGATTTATAATATATTATTTTATTTTACAGTCAAATCAGAGTGAGAATTTTCAGAGTAATAGAGGAACAATAATATGCAAATAGAATAATATGCAAATAGAATGTTTTCATAAAAAATGCTTCTTAATTTGTTTTTTGAAGATGTATTGAGAGTTTACGTCTTTATTTTTTATTCTAGTGAGTTCCCTACATCAACTCCATTATTAGAGAGAATATGTTTTACATAATTTGTTCTTTTATACCACTTGTGAAGTTTTGATGAGTTTCTTGTGCTAATTTTGATGAATTTGATTGATAGTCACAAAAATTTATCAAATACTTCAGACAGGTTTTTAAGATTATCGAACAGCATTGTAGATACTCTTCTTTCTGCTTTTGTTTTGCGCTCAATTGGCTGTGGGGGTAGTACTGCCAATAAGAGCAACTGAAACTCTCAATATCTCTCAATATTATATACCCTTTGGATTCGCCTACTTTTGGAAGTTTATCTCTTATATCTAATTTAATACTAATAGTATGTCATATAATTAAAGGTGAGATTGACATTGGTATCAGGTTACACTCTCGTACCTGGACGTCTTTCTTCTTTCCGACGGCTTTGTTGTCTTGTTTTTAACTGACATGATTCTTTTGTAATGTTGTTTTTTTAAACAAAATGAGACGTAAATGCTCTGTTTTCGGCGTTTCGTTGTCGTGAATCCACTGTAAACAGCTCGCCGAAAGGTGTCGAAGAAACCAGCATATTCACGGATTTCCCCCAATCAGATTCCATTGAAATCTTTACCAGTAGTTTAAAAATACACACAAATCACGCAGAATACAAAACATTGGACTATCTTTTAATGTAGCATGAGAAAATCAACATAATGTCCACACAAAATTATCGCTCATTCATTAGCAAAATATATGGCAGCCATGGCTTGGCCTCGCGCTCGCCCCAATGTTTTGCACCACCGGCAATATGGCGGAATAAACCTTGAAAGGGCCTATTACTTTTGACTATGTACATCGTATCACAGATGGATTTTATGAGGGGTGGTGCACCCCCAAATATTTTGCACTCCCGCAAAAGCTATCCAACCCCACCTAGGGAAATTTACAACCCATCCCCCCAAAATGCTCATTGGGATAAATGATACCAGTGTGATTGAAATAAAGATTCTGAAATAAGTAAGACTAAAAACAAGGATTTTGAACTAAATGAGACCGAAGATATTCTGCTTGCTTATTCTTCTTACACCGATTGGCAACTGCACACCCAGGGCCCTGCGGGCTTCTGAGGGCGCTACACACCCTGTTCCTCCCCCCCCCCCCACACCCGAGAAAAATATGACAATCCGCGACTTTCACTGTACAGCTAATATGTTATTACTATTTACTTATCCCAATTATAGTAAGCAAAAATTATTTTACGTGCTGAGAACAGAATTGCTTTGAATATATAGTTTTGCAAGGTGCCGTGATAAATCCAATTGCAATTGTGTATTCAGCATTCAGGTTGATTCACTAAATGTTCCAAACTTGACTAATATGAGAAGGTTGGATACAGTAGGTTTGATTGATTACTAGACCTTGTAGAATTCCATCACATACACATCTGATGAGACTTTGCCAGGCTTTACTATTGACAGAAATGATACTATCCAAACCAAATGCTCAAATTTTGACCAATGTTAAGTCAAATCATCAATGTACTATAAATACTGTACAGCTAGCAGATGTTGCAGCTAATTATTTTCGTTTCTTTTCCTTTTTTCTTTCCTTAATTTAACTGGTAAATCACCGACTACATTCCACTTTTTTGTATTGGCTTCCTACATTGACTTTTAACACTGGAGCGATATCTCTCTGGGCGGCGATTGTCAGATTGTTATAATCGAATTGCTAAGCAGTTGCGTTGTCCGAGAGGCCACCATTAGCTCGTTGATGTCCAAAGTAGACTTCTAGGACATCTTGCATAAATCGCTCGCTTAGTACATACTGAAACACCTCAGATAATAAAAACTCTATCGTCGGTTGAGCAGTTTACTTCTCGTGCAATGGTACTCTAGCTCCTTTAACGTCTCAAGGTAGCTGAAGAAAACATCCATCCTTTAGCCAGAAAAATCTTTCATCATCATGGGATGAGTATATATGGTTTAATGAGAGGATTCCTTTTTTTCTCATGCTGGGTCAAAGACCTTACATTCGTACAATCAAAGATATCATTGATCATCCCGCAGAATTCAGCAGAACCAAGAACCTCATCATTCGTCTCTGATTCTTCCAGTGCTATTGCCACAGACTTGCTCCGGACTTGTGCAGCCGGCTTGACCTTCAAGATACAGTTACTTATATTAAACCATTAACTGGCAAGACTCTCTCATGGACAAGTAAAATCTTTCAGCATGCATTAGGAAAAGTAAAAGAGTAAAGTAGGGTGCATTGCTAGCCAATGGATTAACCCTTTAAGTGGCTACTTTATTAGTTTATTCGGTCTAACGCCAGACGTCGATTTTACTCGTCAGGTGAGAATGCTGCCACTATTTGGGTTAGCAAGAGAAATTTACAAATAGATTTTACTAATATTTCACATCCTGAAAAAAGTTAGGTAGTTTTTTCATTGGCAGATTTTCTGGGGGTGCACACCCCTGATTTTTCTTGCCCACCCCCAGATTTCCAGAGTAAAACTCATTTTCAACATGAAGCAACATAAATAAGACTTACAAGCTTTATACAAAGAAAAACAATGGCATTGATCACCGCAAGTACTGTTTCCGACAAATTTATGACTCTCAATTATAATGTTCTCAATTATACTGTAGCCCCTTTAGGCCATGTAAAAAATACCGTTTATCATCAGCGGCTGCAAAAAAAAAGTGCGGGGGGGGGGTGAGCAGGCAGATTATTTATTTTTTTACCGAATCATAAGCATAAACATACCTCTATTTTACTGTATCAAGTAATAACGATGAGATCCAGTGATAACTTTGGTAAAGTATGCTGGGCAAACTCTTGATCACGTACTATATAATAGGTCTGCAATGTGCCTGAACATCAAGTAATTTCCATTGTTACACATATAAGACGCACGTGGGTAAAGGTCCCTCGCTTTGTTTACAATTAGCATGTATTAAAATTCTGACTATACCAGATTATATACTCCAATGTGATTTACAATGCATACAACAACAATAACAACAACAAAGTCCTCTTAGGGACCGGTCATTATTTGTGGAAGGGGAGGGGAATTTTTATTTCCCAAGTTTTTAAAATTGAAAGCCCCCCTTAAAAGAGCAGAAATTTAATGGTGACCTGCATACTAGAATTTTTTTCTGACCCCCATTTTCATTTTTACTCTGTGCTGGAGAAGTTAAGGCACACTTACCCAAAGAAATTTAAAATTTTAATAAAACATAACATTTTCTCACATTTATCATCGCTGGCTATAAAATACTCACTTCCTCGCTCGCATTTTCTCGCGTTTTCCTCGTAACTTCATTTCCTTAGTTGAGGATGTGGCACAGGCTTGTCCATCTGGTTCAACTCGTCAAATGGAGATTTCCAGGCGTTATAGTGTTAATTATTAAATAAGAATTTGGAACTGATAAGGTATTAACGTCGACCAAAAATATATATCAGCAGAAAAGTATAAGAGGAGTATTTTTATATATAACACTAAAATCAGGTTTCCATTTGATCAGGGCGATTGTAACCATATCAATATAGCTTTTCTTGAAAAAATGTAATATTAATAGCCACCCCTTCTAGTAATTTATTTATACATATGGTTCCCCCTTATGTTTGCCCTCCCCCTTCGACAAATAATAACCAGTCCTTTAGAGATTTTCAAAAACATTTGCCACTGCCACTGCCAGGAAATTAAAAACCTATATTTATAAAGATGGTAAGAAGGTCAGTACAGTTCGATATGATCTAAAGCCGAGCCCCCAGCAGTATGGCGTGTAATATGCCTTAATTGAAAGGGCCTATTGAAAAATCCCCTCAAATTATCAATCCAAACATATATATGTTAGGTATGTTATTATACTTAATATAAGCTTTAATTTATTGTAAAATTAAACCATGCACAAACTCTTCGGAAACGTTTTAAAATGTTCTTTCTAAAACTAGACGGCCTTTATCGATAAACTGTGAGTTTGAAATAAAATGACTTCAAATTTTCGCATGCAAATAACTTTACTTTCTTTTTATTTAAAATTTTTATTATAATAAAAAGAGTAATAAATGAAGATACACTGAAAGTATATGCTCTCTTTTTTCATTTAATACGCAACGATTAGCTTTTAAATCAATTAGCTAATATAAACAAAAATATTAACGGCTTATTGACCGAGCATGAGGTCTGTACTGTGAAATATCAGACCGAGGTTTTTTAGTATGGGCCGGGCGACGAAGGAGCGAGGTCCATGCGAAAATCAGAACGCTTGTCAACCAATCAGAATAGAGAATTTTGAAAATCCATTTAATAAATAGAGAATATTACACATTATTATCACATTTATCTTCGAGTGGTGAAAACAATATTTTAGGAACGAGCGTTGCGAGTGAGTAAAATATTGTTTAATAAAAGTTGTTGGAAAATCATTCGTCTCTTAGACAGTTCGTTACGAAAACTTGGCTTCCGCATAAGGTAACGTGGGGAAGATGATATGAAGGGCTCGCTTCTGTAACTTCTCCAGATCTTCGCATAGGTAATTGAGTAATGAGTCGTGGAATAATATTAATAATATTAAAGTTTAAGACATCTGTAATTTAAGGCATGTGTAATTTATAGGTTGGCACATTGCAATTAATGCCAAGTATGTACCATACATGCCCCTTGAAATTTTTAAATACAGTAGAGTATATTTATTAAAGATTATGTAAAGTCCGTAATGTAAACAAACGCTTTCGCTGTGCTTGTAAATGAATACAGACTAGACATTCAATTCAAGAAAGTTCGGACGTTGCAAAATATTAATAACATTCCAATTGTTGGGTCCCGACCATTGGAATGTAGAATGTAGACCTGCGCAGAACGTATGCGTAGAACGTACTTTACAGCATAGTTCACTGTTTACAATATTTGCATATCATGTAACCATGAATGATCACATGACCCCACAAGATGAACCCCAATGGCTTCTAAATAGACAATGGATGAAAAGTTTGTGAAGATTGAGCTTATTTACCAATTGCTCATACGGTGCCTACTGTCTGTTTGCAGTACCTCCTCAAGGTCGGCATATATGATTCGGGTTAAATACAATAGTTAATTAACCTATATAGCTTAATATAAATGTACATGCATGTTCTAATAATTATATTTTGCTTCATACAATACATTGTGTGTGGAAACATGCATTGTATGAAGAAAACTATAAAATTAAATTACCTTAAAAACACCAAAATTGTAATCCCTGAAATTTAATTTTTTAAATAAAACTTTAACGCCTAAACTCGCATTATCTCACGGCGAGTTGGAGCATTTTTCCTCAACAACCCTTTTCCCACAACATTGCTGGTGTGTATCATATAGTTTCTTAGTTATTTTTGAATATTTGCTTTAACGAATTTGTGCATTAATAAGTAAAACTTATTTACAAAAATACGGTACCGAATTTCACTAATGATATGTTTTTAAACACTTACCCAACACAACCGATGCAACCACTAAATTATTTATTAAAAACAACATCAGATTCGTCTTCGACAAAACTCGTGTTAATACCTTTCAAACTTTGTTTCACGGTTGACAGCTACTAATTAATGAAACTGCAATCTTGTTTCCATTCAAAATCAAATTTGTACTTTTGTGAATATTTACAAATTCAATATTTTATTTCGCAAAAATGTACCGTAAAACAGCAAAATACAACTCAGTTTATATTATTAGCTTGGGAAATGAAAAACAAATCGCTAATATTGGCCAATACGAATTGTATGATATCCCAAGATATTGCATGATGTCCTAAGGTATTGTAGGATATACTAAGATATGTTAACCTTTTTAATTAAAGTGTGTTCGTTCACTGCAACCAGGTATATCAATCATGTTTCGCTCGCTACTCTGGTTTAAATAAATGATTACAAAGCCCCGTTATAATCAAGACCCAACGTTTCGACACTCCATACAGGCTAGTGTCTTCGTCAGGGGTCATCTAAAGTTGCAATCGTGGCTTCTTAAATACCCAAGGGATGATGTTACTTGCCAAAGAGATGCATGTATTCCTCTGGGAAATAGGCACCGTCATCGCTATTCAAAGCACGATTACTCATATTTATATGCCACGCTTCTAGGCAAAGTCTTTGACCATAGCGATTGTTTGGGGTAATTACTTTAGAGTTTTCCCATGCAATCTTCTGTTTGGTGTAATATAAATGTTCAGCTACAGCTGATTTTCCCTTGTCTAAAGTTGAAACAGTTTTTTGATGTTGTTTTTGCCGTGTACCAAACTGGCGTTTAGACTGACCCAAATACTCTTTCTCGCAGTCACCGCATGGCATAGAATATACAGCATGAGTTTTCTGATTTATTTTAACAGGATCTTTTGGCTTTGCGAAAATATGGCCTAAAGTCAAAAAGGGTTTTAAGGCAACCTTAATATTACAATAGCTTAAGATTCTCTTGATTGGCTCTGTGACACCTTGAATGTATGGAACTACCCTTAACAGAGGTATCACCCTCGGAGTTATTTTGGTTCCTACAAACAGGTGATCTCAGGCAATCATTAAGAAAATGTTTTGTGTAATCGTTTTCCCCTAAAACATTTAGAGCATATTCACGTTCATTGGCTTTAGAATCACTGATTGACGGCAAGGATTCTGCTCTTTGAAGCAAGTGAAAGTTTTTGCTACGTATCTTTTATGGCTTACTGGGTGATGAGAATCGTATGACAAATATTTATCTGTGTGTGTGGGTTTGCGATAAACATCCGTCTCTTTGTAACAAAGTGGCATCCTGTCTTAGTCGACTTTTTGTCGCAACCTTGATGGAAAAATCAACTGGGATGTTCGTAAACAAGAGAACGACATCAAATGATACCAACACTTGATCTGCTTTAGGAGCTTTACCTCTTATACAAATTCCACAAAATGACAGGAATTTTTGACAGTGTTCTCGGTATTTCCAACCCCGGGGGACAAAATTTTCGCCAAAAAACTTGAAACTCCATGTGTAGGAGAATTCAGAAAAGACACAATAGGTCTCAATGGAATTTGCGGTTTATGGATTTTCGATAAACCATAGAAACGCAGAGATAGTCCATCACTGCTGTATAACTTTTCATATGTAGCCTTGCTGATAATATTGGATTTCTTCAAATTAAAGAAGTAACTTGGCGTTTAAACCTCTTTCAGTTTTTCCAGTAGGATCAAACTTGAGAATAAAATACGTATTTATGTCATTCAACAGTGAAAGGGCCTTCTCGCGATAATCAAGTTTGTCCATAACAACAACACAATTACCTTTGTCCGCTGAAAGAATAACCCTGTCCGGAGAGTAGTAAATGACCCCCCTCTGGAGTACAAATGATGCCGACAATGACGTGACTTTGCTATGATGTCACTTGGGCAGGCCTTGGCCGAATGTGACAGGAAGCGCGACCAATTAGCGTGGGCAGGCCTGGGCCAAATGTGGCAGGCAACGCGATCAGTTAGCATCGCAACTAGTTTCTGAAATAGAGGGATTAATGTCGATTTACTATGATTTGAGGTTTGAAGAGTGTTTTTTACATTTACGGATGTTGCTAGCGTTCCCATATCTAATATTTAAATCCCGGTCTGCCATTTGAAAAATAGGGCTATATACCAGAGAATATGGGGTTATCTGGAATTTTATAAGCACGGCTATAGCATTTTGCTGTTATTGTCAAGTGATTTCTATAATTTAGCTTATAGAGGAATAAAAAATCTGATACTATATGAAATAGCATGAGTGTTATATATCTTAAACTTATATATATATATTCGGAGTATACAGCTATATGTTTTGTTGTTAAGTGATATATAAATATTATCAAGCGTCAAAAGGCTGAGGAGTAGCATGCGGTAAGAGTTATGTATTTACAATTAAACTAATATTTAAATACCGGTCTGCCATATGGGGCCTATATACGAGAGAATATGTTACTGTCTAGAGTTATATAAACACATGGAAGTTAGAGGTCATGATATATAATTGTCAAGCGATTTCTATATTTTAGTGCTAGGTACTAAAACTCGGATAAGGTTAATAAATTTAAGCTATATTAAAGCGCCCCGGTTGCTATGTGTTGTTAGGGTGAAACTAATTAAAGGATTAACTTTTATCAGAGATTTGCATTTTCTAATGTGTGGATAAATACGAGTAGATTAGGATATTCATTGCGCGTTCTTTGCGGGTTATCCGTGCGGGTTGGAAACACAACAGTAAGGAGGCCTATATTGGAAGAGAGAAAGCAATTTAGACAAGACAGGAGCGCTTTGCATCCAAAAGTTTACACAAGAATTAAGTCTTAAAATACATTTATTTCTTCAAGACGTTTACAAAGTTAATTAATGTGATCTACTTCTTAGAGCATAATGTGTTTGATTTTATTTAAATTACGCACAACAATTTAAATGTTTTTTGTAATAAGAGTCGTTTGGCTTAATTGTTCATTCGCCATGGTTTCTATACTCCTAGCCCTACATCGTACCTACATCGACCCTACATCGACCTCACATCGACCCCACATCGACCTACATCGACCCTACATCGACCCTACATCACACCCACATGTCGCCGTAAAAATATAAATGGTTCTTCCTTATCATTATCTTTATCTTCCTTATCCTTATCTTCTTATCTTTATCTTATTATTCTTATATCTTTATCTTTATCTTCCTTATCCTTATCTTCTTATCTTCCTTATCTTTATCTTTATCTTCTTATCTTTACCTTCTTATCTTCCTTATCCTTATCCTTATCCTTATCCTTATCTTCTTATCTTTATCTTATTATCCTTATCTTTATCTTCTTATCTTCCTTATCCTTATCTTCTTATCTTCTTTATCTTCATCTTTTTATCTTCCTTATCCTTATCTTCTATATCTTCCCTATCTTCATCTTCTTATCTTCCTTATCTTTATTTTTCTTATCTCCTTATCTTCATCTTCTTATCTTTGAGCCACCTCCATCTTTGTATTTTACTTACCTCTATCTTCCTTATCTTTATCTTCGTATATTTATCTTTTTCCCTTCCTTATCCTTATCTTCTTATCTTCCTTATCTTCTTATCTTTATCTTATTATCTTATCTTTATCTTCCCCATCTTTATCTTCCCTATCTTTATCTTCCCTATCTTTATCTTTATCATACTTCTCCTTATCTTTATCTGCCTTATCTTTATCTTTATCTTCCTTATCTTTATCTTTATCTTTATCTTCCTTATCTTTATCTTATTATCTTCCTTATCCTTAATAATCCTCCCGCTATATTGATATGTTCAACACAACTTAGGCTCAGAATCGAGTTCGAATTGCTCGGAGCCGAGTTCGAATGGCTTTACGATTCAATGATTCACTCTTACGATTCAATGATTCAATCTTATGATTCAATGATTCACTCTTAGGATTCAATGATTCAATCTTATACTCCCTGGTCTCGGAGCCAGCTCCTTAGGCTCGGAGCCGAGCAGAAGCTTCTGTGAAGCTTCTGTGAAGCTTCTGTAAAGTTTCTGTGAAGCTTCTGTGAAGCTTATGTAAAGCTTCTGTAAAGCTTCTGTAAATATTCCGTAAAGCTTTTCCGAGCCTAAGGAGCTGGCTCTGAGCCCAGGGAGTATAAGATTGAATCATTGAATCCTAAGAGTGAATCATTGAATCATAAGATTGAATCATTGAAGCATAAGAGTGAATCATTGAATCGTAAAGCCATTCGAACTCGGCCCCGAGCAATTCGACCTCGATTCTGAGAAATTCGAGCTCGATTCTGAGCCTAAGTTGTGTTGAACATATCAACATAGTGGGAGGATTATTAAGGATAAAGAAGATAAGGAAAATAAAGATAAAGATAAGGAAGATAAAGATAAAGATAAGGAAGATAAAAATAATGATAAGGAAGATAAAGATAAGGAGAAGGAAGATAAAGATAAATATAAGGAAGATAAAGATAGCGAAGATAAAGATAAGGATAATAAGATAAAGATAAGAAGATAAGAAGATAAGGAAGATAAGAAGATAAGGATAAGGAAGATAAAAAGATAAATATAAGAAGATAAAGATAAAGATAATAAGGAAGATAAAGATAAGGAAGATAAAAAGATGGAGCTGGCTCAAAGACAATTTTTACATGTCAAGACAGGTTTACATGTCACGAATGACGAAAATGCCGTAAATGTTGCCCGCACACGAGGAAATTTTGTCGATCCAACGTGTCACGAATAACAAGTACGCGCGACAAGTGCGCTCGTGTGCGGCGGGCTTAAGGATTCAATTATTTATCGGGCATATTCAATCGCCATTGCTGTCATGACAGTAGCCTGCGTGGATTTATGCGTACGAATCGTGCGCAAAATTACCATTGGTCAGAAATAAACAGCCTTGCCTTATAAGGTAATTTCATGTTGTTGTTTACATAATATGATATTCCGCAGTGGTAATTGTACTTTTTTCCGCATTAGTTGCTTCCTCTGCTGTCTATAAACACGGTCAATAATCGTTATTATTATTTAGTATGTATAAATCCTGGCCATTTAATGAAAATTGAAATATTTATTTTCCAGATATTGGGGAAAATTGACCTTTATTGTTATATTTTAAGTTAGCTTTGATAATCTGATTAACAATCACCTTTTGATTTGGTGTTATTTTCGTACATCCAAATGACTGTCCACTTTTCATGGACTTCGGTAGCAAGCTGTATTTCAAGAATAGAACCTGACACGCAGGCTATCATAACAGCGGCATTTGCGGGGGTTTTTTCTCCAAAAATCAAAATCTGTAGTTATTATTTTTCTTGTCGGACTTCCTTTGTGTTTTAGATCGGAGATCATCCATTTTCTCAACTCTAGAGGGCTGCCTTATTCTCGTTGATTTCAAAAGTAGAACTTGAAGCAATTTTTGCCTACAAGGATTTATTTATGTCGAACGTTAAAAACGTTACAAATGCATTTACTTAACATATTAATATTTTAATGTGCACACTACACTATATAATATTTTAACTTTTAAATTTAAGTCTATTTTATTAAGTTAAATTTAATGAGCAAACCAAAATGAATGCCTAAAAAATGGAAACATATTTAACCTAGTTTTTAAATATGAATATGCCTAATTAAACCGTGCAGTTACAGTATGCTGAACTTAAACTCCTATTGTTCTATATCAACTATTCTTACAAATAATTTAAAACTTAGATATACAGTATCAAATAAAGTAGTTCATCGGTCCATTAGAGCCAATTGTTCCACCAAATCTGACGCGGTTGGTTTGCAATCACTCAAGCAAGACACCATAATATCAACAAGCTAGTATAAAAATGGAGGAACTTTAACACGTGTCCAAACTAGGATAGAGGTGGCTTGTAGACGTTTCAACAATATGAATGTTACACGAAAAACTGAATTTTAATGCCATCTTTACATTTTATTTTTTATTTTATCGTTAAACTTTCGTGTTAACGAACACCTATGGTGTGAAAATTCCACTCAAGAAGCTCGTCTGTCACTGACTAAAAGTTGTATGTAACAATTCCAGACATTTCTACTGAATGTCTGCATTCCTACTCAGTTAAAAGGTATGAGGATTATATTCTGGTATTTGGCAACTTACCTCCTGGTATTTATCCAGTGCTGGGCAAACTGCAAGTAACATTTTTGTCATATTTCCAAATGTCATCACATTCACTTCTAGCTCTTTTAGGTTTTCTTCGCTGAGTTCATTACCCTCCTCTGATGAGGAGGATACAAATTTGGCTTTATGCAGCCCTCCAAGTACAGTGGTTACTACTCCAAGCTAAAGGTATAAGAGGATGAGGCATTTGCTTGAAAATATCCTTTTTGAATATATCATTGCGAATTCGTGAACAATTATTGAACTTTTCACCTAATCAAATTGTCACGATTTGGTCACTTAAATACTCATGCGGGGCTGAGCCAATTCATGGGCAAACACATCTTAGTGCACTGTAAATTTAAAGGAGTTAAATCAAGTCCAAAAATGCTATTCTGTCACCAAAGACGGTGAAAGAATGACACTTTCGGAGTTGATTCAACTCTTTGAAATTTACAGTGTGGTTCTGCTCTTCTGTTGCATCTCAAATTGTCTATCTTAATTAGTTCTTTACACAAGTTGATTTAGGAAGGTAGCAAATCCCCGACAAGAAAACCTGGAAATTACTGAATTTTAAGAATTATAAATAATCCTAGGTAAAATCGAACAATTGGGAAGTTTTTATACGACAATTTTCATTTATTTCCTGCATAAAACTTCATAATTTTAATGAGCCAG
This sequence comes from Paramuricea clavata, assembly GCA_902702795.2. Lineage (NCBI taxonomy): Eukaryota > Metazoa > Cnidaria > Anthozoa > Malacalcyonacea > Plexauridae > Paramuricea > Paramuricea clavata. Next base: position 13,057 of record CACRXK020009357.1, read on the forward strand.
CTATCACTGACAAAAGTATTTCACATAATAATTAATACATGAACAACGCGATTATGTGGGCAACTGGCGAAACTGATCATTCCAAATCAAAAAGTAGAATAATGCATAAAGTTTTAAAAATGAATTTTCACAATGACAGCTAGAGCGATTTAGAAACAAATCATAAAACTAGAACAAATCATAACTTTCGGTCCCTGTGGTGTTTCAATTATAGAAATTAGCGAACTAAACCGGTTTTCTGCTAGGCGTTTTTTCTGATAAATTCATCCAAGAATTCACAAGGAAAAGAAAAAACCGCACCGCGCAAAATTCCGCCTGATCAGGGGACGGTAAAGGTACCACGACAGTAAATAAACACATTAAACTGGGTTACTGTAAGGAAAATATGTCGTCAATTTTAGCATCGTATGAAATTTATACATTTTGAGGATGGTGGTTAAGACAATAATTTATGTCGAGAAGAGTTCCATGATGAAATCTGAAATAGCCGTTGTCACAGCTTGAAATGTAGCCGTTGTATACAGGACTTCATAGTCCTTTAATTTGCTGTTGTAAACAGAAAAGAACGACATCTAATACTTTTATGACAATTTAGTTAATAATTTCTTTGCACAATAATTATAATTGTCATTAAATTAATGGTCGTCGTCGTTGCATTTGCGTCCTTCTTGCTTATGGTTCCTACAATATCGCTACCGAATTTTTGAAGTATAAAATTTGAGGCTGTTTCTTGTCACGTCACCATACTAGATTAATTTTTGCTTAAATTCGTTATTAAGGGCAGTAACTGGGTATTTGGAACGAAAACTTTGAAATCTAGCTAGGCTTCCATCCAATCTGAAAATTATTTGACTGAATAACTGTGCACATTGTGTATTATTCTATTTTGGGGTTTCTCCAGAGGAAAACCCAGGTCAAAATGGCTCCCCCCCCCCAGATTACAGTGTATACGGATAAAATATATGAATGCCCTTACCTGAGGGGATTCAACAAGAATGATATTCTCTGGAAGAACGGAGCGGAGAACAACTTTTTTTGAAGAAAGATAATGAATTGCTCGAATAAGACCGTTCAAAATATAGTAGACTTTCTCTTCAGCAATTTCCTGGTTATTCAACTTAAGGAATACATCCAATGTTTGTTTTGAAGGCAGCTCATAACAGATCAAACTAAGAATAAAAATGGAAACCAATGTGGCAACAAAGTCAATTTGTAACAATAGCTGCAAAAATGAAATTATACTATAGCCTTGTAATATATCAATACGTCCATACCAATCATCGTTTTCCACTTCCAACTTGATCGTTTTCAAGGACTCTATGTTCTCGACCCTCACTTTGTCCCCTAATAAGAACAATCGAGACAAAGGCACGTTATACAAAGTTGCAAGGAAATTAATTGTGAGCATGGCCCACAGTTTACTATGTGTACATTATGTGTTGCAACATCCAGATAAAACTGACAAGATGTGACAAGGATTTTAATAATTCAAATTAAGTCATTAGTCGCTGATTTCTATGCGAGGCAGAACAACTGTTCAAGTAAATAAGATGATTGTTCGATATATACAAACATGGAAAAAACTTGCATTGTACATGTATGTCTATCTGGCAGATTGATATCCTCAACTTTTGTTGGAGATCAGCAAGCAAGAAACTGGTCTTTATTTGGATACATAGGCACCCTAGCTTTTGCCGGCCCCAAATTAACGATTAGTAATGTATCTAAATACGAAAGTGGGTCACTGTGTTAATAAATCTTATTTGCATCTGAAAGTATCCGGAATTGCGAAGGACGTAGCTCAATCTGGTTGATTTGCATGCTTTCTACGGGGGCTCCGGTATTAAAATAAACGTCGGATAACGAGACACCGCTACTGCATCAGAAAGGATTATCCTAACCAATTCTGTCAACATTCCCTATCGGACGAATCAGGTTACAACAACGTTCAGTAAAGACTGGCCCTTTTCACATCGAATTAACAATTTCGGAAGCAAAACCTACTCCCCCAAATGTGCACCAAAACCATTTTACTTTTGGCAGTGATGTATTTTTGTTGTTGAAAACCAGTGTTTATTGATGCATATTATCTGCTTCGTTTTTCTCTAAACGAAATAACATCTTTACCTTTAGCACTCCATAAAAAGGGCAAGATGTTATCATGTCCACCATTTGAAGAGAGGAATGAAAGAACAGTTGTCGTATTTCTCCAAATCTCTTCATTTTCACTTTTGTAAACATGAATAAGGCATGGCGTCTCTTGACCGTCAGCTTTGACAGCGACATATGATTTCTAGTGAAGCAAATTTAAGAGAGAATTGGAAGGATAATTAAATTAACATATTTTACAGAACGACCGGAGTACACGTGTATCGGTGCTCCACATCCGCGGTCATTCTAGGATAAATTTGCCACCAGTTGTAAGAATGTTTATGCATTTGTATTTGGAAAATTCTTCAGTAGATAGTTTAAATGTCGTTTCTACCTATATGTACTATCAGATATATCACATTTCTATTGGACAGGTAATTCAGCTGGAATGAAGAATATAATCCCGGAGATAAATCCATTTTGGATGAATCGAAACCATTTGCATGACATTTCCGCGGAATTGAACAGAAATTTGATGTAATATATGAACAACGAGAGCGAGTGTTTCACCGGGATATCCAAACACGAGAAAACAATGTATGAAAACACGAGCGCGAAGCGCGACTGTTTTCATACAATGTTTTCGAGTGTTTGGATATCCCGGTGAGACACGAGCTCGAGTTGTTTATATGGCTTCTCAAATGAATCGAGACGTAACAGAATGTTTTCGTTTCCTGATTTGAATAGAATTCTTAACCAAGCCTAACGTAATTAGGAATTCTATCCAAGTAATTTTGCATGCGTAATTAAGATATTTGATGAAAACACTAGTGACTTTCATCAAGTATCCAAATGGCATCTTGTGATCAAATAGGTGATTATCATTGGCTGAATTGCGCATGAATTATTAATGAATTTGAGAAGGATACTTTAAGGACTATTCATGGTTTAGATATACTTTATGGACCATTTGCTAGAAATAATATGCAAGTACCACTCATATTAAACAGCTCGCGGGTTTATGAAATGGGACTGAAGCAATTTACCAGTTGTAGCCGCTTTATGCCTTTCATCCGCGGTTCTACCTGGAAAAAGGTATGTGAGCAGGTAGAACATATAATACGAATATACCTATACCTCTTTTTTATTCTGATAAATGCAAGAATGACTTGTTCTATTTAAGGTTTCTCAGTTCTAGATTTTTGCAAAAATGAACTTAATGAAATCCATGGTTTTAAGGGTCAGTAAAAACGCTGAGTGTGAAACATATTTTCAAGACGAGAATTTAGAGTGTGAAACATTTTTTCAAGACGAGAATTTAGAGTCAAGCGCAGGAATGACTTTGAATAACGTAGAAAATCGGACAACATTTTAGTGAATTTGCCAATTGCCAACCACCCTAAAAACGTATATATATATATAAATCCGGTTCAGTTTTAGATATTCCTTTTTCTGATATTTCTTAATTTTATGGAGTTATGTAAATATTTAACAGTTAAGACAACGAAGTCGACTTGTCTATGAGCTATATAGTAGTCAACGAGGCAAAGCCGAGTTGACTATTCGTTCATAGCAACGAGGCTGAGTTGTCTAATTGTTAAGCCTAGTTAAATCACGAAAAGAAAAGTGATTTTTTAATTTGATTAATAACTTTTTAACGAAATGAGCGTTTAAATTGCTTCCTTTGGCGACATTTCGCCTCAGTCTTGTTGACAACCAATCAGTGTTGGGAATTACTCCCCAGAATGACTTGAAAAATACAACTTGCATGTGAGTTTAAACACAGTAAATAAAATAAAATAGTTTGGCTAGTTGGACACACCTCAAAATATGTTATTGTTCTCGATAATTGAGGTCACGTGCCGAGTTTAGTGCATGGGTGACAAACAATATATAGGCTGTAATATGAGATGAGATAATTGATACATCAAAATCGTTGAGCAAATTGCGTTCTCTCTCGAATTTAAGAATTTTTTCCGCAGCGACGCAACGCTGGGTGCTAACTTGCACATTTTGGTTGTTTGACTAGTCAAGAGAGCAGTGTTTCGTTGTTTAAGATTCCTTTTCCTGCATGGACGGAACGATGGAGACGAGACTTGAGCATTGAAGGTCACTGTCCATAAGGAATGACTCCGTGTGGTTTTATGAACGAGAGAAATGACACCAGACTTGAAAAAGAAAATCGATGACAACAATCTATTCTTATATGTTCTGAACTACACTTACAGTAGAACGTAAGTATTGATTCATTTTTATAGCCCACAATATCGTAATTGTCTAGGTCTTTGTTCATATTTATTGAAATATACGTAATATGTTAAATAAACATTTGTATCAAGCATAAAGCAGTGTTTTGTTTCTTTTGTAGATGGAAAACGGAAATCTTTAGATACAGGAATTGTTCCGTCCGAAAATCTTCTCCTGAAAATCAATAAAGCGAAGCCTGCATGGTATTAAACACACGTCCGGGTTCTTGTTCGAGAACAAGCTTGAAGCTGCAAATTGTGCCTAAATGCACCATACTTTACAAATTTAATCTGTCTAATTCGGTGGTAGTAATGCAAGCTAATTTTACGTTGCAAAGCTTTTTGGAACAAAGTAACTCTGTTTTATAGATATTTATTCATGTTCTCTAACTATTCTTTGTAAATATATTATACAACGATGAAGCACCTTGACATATCTCATCAATCATTTTCCAAATCAAAATCTTTGTAATATCTTAGTCACTTTATAAAAAAATCCATCAATGTCTCAACAGGACTTTGGTTAGGCTTCTTCATTTCGTTGTTAGGTTTAAAGTTTTAAATGGGATGGGGGCACTGGGCAAACGGTTAGATTGAGCAATATTGAGCAATTGCATGTTCACAAAGTGTCCCAAATAGTTATCCATGTCTAACCAGACTCCTTTTGCTATTCGGGAAAGGTGTGAAAGCCGAGTTTCTGGCGCCTGAAAACTGGTTTGCTTTGTCGGCCTTCCATGGGCTGTCCATCTCAGAATCACAAGTTTTCCATAATAATGTATGGTAATATGTGTTTCCGAGGCATGTTGACGAGCCTAGACATTGGGCAGGACTCCATCTTATTATAAACAATGAAATTCAATTTAATTATAACTACAAGGAAATTAAGAGTTTCCCAATAAAGAGTCAAGATTACAGCATGCAATTTCTTTTAATATATCATAATAAGGTTACAAAAGTACATTATGTGACAAAATTGCTGATAAATTGGAAGTATATAATTATACAAAGAATTGTTTGATGTTACACTTGACACGTTTGAAGTCATTTCACTGTCCCAGAAACCATCTTCCGTTATCTTTGTCTTTAATATATATATATATATATATATATATATATATATATATATATATATATATATATATATATATATATATATATATATATATATATATATATATATATAACCAACAAAATGAGATGATGGATGTGGGACACATAAATTATATATACGACAAGAATGCCATTCAACCTAATACCCTAATACGCATGATTTCTGCATGTCACAGATTTAAATCAGCGCAGAGGCCTATAGGCAATTGTGCCCCAAGCTCACTACCAGCAACTGCGGACAGCCGTTTCGCCCTTTTGGGGCTCGTCAGCACAGTGTAGCTGATAGTGAGCTTTTCATCCGAAAAGTATTTATACAACCAACAATGAGATGATGGATGTGGGACACATAAATTATATATACGACAAGAATGCCATTCAACCTAATACGCATGATCTCTGCATGTCACAGATTTAAATCAGCGCAAAGGCCTATCGGCAATTGTGCCCCAAGCTCACTACCAGCAACTGCGGACAGCTGTTTCGCCCTTTTGGGGCTCGTCAGCACAGTGTAGCTGATAGTGAGCTTTTCATTCGAATAGTATTTATACAACCAGCAATTTATGTGTCCCACATCCATCATCTCATTGTTGGTTGTATAAATACTTTAATTTCGGATGAAAAGCTCACTATCAGCTACACTGTGTTGACGAGCCCCAAAAAGGCGATATATACATACATATACATATATATATATATATATATATATATATATATATATATATATATATACATATATATATATATATATATATATA